>CAUYQV010046864.1:0-37839 GCA_963574575.1 Galagoides demidoff
CCCACTGCCTCCACTCCCTCCCACATCTTCCTCTTGCCAGTGTCCCTGTCTCCCCTCACCCTTCCCTTCAGCTTCACCCCCCCCCCCCCCGAACAAAATCACCCCACAAAGTACAGGCACTTACTTATCGCAGCAGCTGAGAGGAAACGTGCATGATCATCTAAGTCCCAACCTGCTCTTGAAGCAACAAAGCTCTGGCCTTTACAAAGCCTCAGAAATGGGGGTAGTCAAAACCAACTCTGTAAGATGAGCAAAGAGTTAATTCAACATATTAGCACAAAAAGCCTCACATGTGTACTGTGGGAATCCTAGAAGGTGATGACATAGGGAAATGCCTCGCTAAAGGGTGAGGATTAAAATGGCTACCAGGAGCCACTGCAGACTCAATGAGCAAAAGTAAAAAAGCTGGTGTTGGCAGGGCTGTGGGGAAAAAGCAGCGCTCAACACTGGCCCCTGACAGCCAGCTGGAGGGCACAGGGCACTGTACAGGGAGAATCAAGCAACTGCCCCTTCCATCTGGGCCATGGGGACTGCAAACCCAAAGCAGCCTTGAGTTATAAAAGGGATTTTCCCAAAGGTGTCTGCGACTGCACAATTTATAATCACAAATGCTGGAACTGGCCCATGTGGCCTGGGTGGCAGTGAAAGCCCATACCCTGGAATGTCCCAGGACCTTAACCAGAAGGATGATGTTAGCCTGAGTACTTATACCCTAACGTCACCTGAACTACCAATCACAACCATGTGAAATAAACACCTGTGTATGGGCAAAAAGCAGAAATGAAATATAGTTATAAATTCAACAGCTGAAAGTAACCTTCACAGATACTTCAGTCCCATGCAAACAAGACTGCAGGTGTGTGCGCTTGAGCACGTGCACACAGGTGGGGTTTGCACTGTCAACATCCGACACCGTGAATTCCAAGCAGAAAGCACTGCACAAAGGAGGGTTGTCTGTATTGTCAGGAATCTTGATGGACCAATAACCCTGCATCAAAACACAGATAGCAAACCGGTAGGCCACCACAGGGGCAACAGAGACCCGGAAGTGGTGGTGAGACTGTGACTCATACTTCTCGTTATGCAGGATGAAGCGGATTTGGATTTGACCAAAAAACGTCAGGAATGACTGACCTAGATGTGAATCATGACAGAGAATACCTTTTCAACAGCCATGCAACATTTATAAAAATAACCCTTAAGCAATGAAGAAACGGAGCCAGTACATTCATAAAAGTAGACACTGTATAGACCTCTTCCTCAGATAACCATTCATATTATACCAGAAATGGACTACAATAGTTAAAAACATAAAATTTTTTAAACACTGGGAAATTTTAGAGCACACTCTTAAATAACAAAGGTCAAGTTATACATCACAACTGAAACCACATATAGGAAATATGATCAACAAAGTCTTTTCTTAAATACAGAGGGAAGCCTTCATGTAACTGAGGGGACAAGTCCTAAATTCTAGGAGTGGCCTACCAGGCCAGGTCAGGCCCTGCTCCACCTGTCCCACCTTGCATTCCTTGCAGCCAGTCCCTTTACAGCCCTGAGGCTTTGTGTGTGCCCTTCTCTTGTATGGGAAGGCTCTTCCTTCTGCTCCCCCTACCCTTTAGATTAGAGCTCAAAGGTTAGGGTTCCATTTTCACTCTTGGGCCACACTACACTCCTTCAAAACTGTAGCCACAACTACCTTAACTCATGGTTTATGTAATCACCATCTGGGGCCTTTCCCAGTGAGAATGGAAAAACCATGAAAGGAAGGCCAGTCATCTTGAATGCCAGTGTCTGTGGGGACCAGCTCAGTGTCTGGCTATGGATGATGTTGACAGATCAACTGTTCAAAATTGACACTATGGAATGAGGAAACAGCTCACTGTATCCCTCTGTTGGGTGCCACATGTGCCTGCTAGGCTGTGGTTACCACAGAAATCCTTACATCCTCCCGGGTGGCATCAGTAGCCTCCCTTACAGAGGCTCTACACCTTAGCAGTTGAGGGCCCTGTGTTGCCATCGTGGGGCAGGAGCAAGATTGATAGACCACAGACTCCACCACCACCCTTCACCTTCCCTTATCCTGACTGCTAAAAGTACGTAAGCTTTAACAGGAATGAATCAAGCATGCAAAGCAAGCCTGTAGAAAAAGAGCAACAAAATAAAATCCAAGGAAAGAATGAAATAAAATAGAAATTAATAAATTACAAGTGCCGTACCTGTGGCTCAGTGGGTAGGGCTCCGGCCCCATACTCCGAGGGTGGCGTGTTTGAACCTGGCCCCGGCCAAACTGCAACAAAAAATAGCCAGGCATTGCGGTGGGTGCCTGTGGTCCCAGCTGTTCAGGAGGCTGAGGCAAGAGAATTGCCTGGGCTCAGGAGTTGGAGGTTACTGTGAGCTGTGACACCATGGCACTCTACCGAGGGCAACAAAGTGAGACTCTTGTCTCTTTTAAAAAAAGGGGGGGGCAGTGCCTGTGGCTTAAAGGAGTAAGGCGCAGGCCTCATATGCCAGAGGTGGCAGGTTCAAACCCAGCCCTGGCAAAAAAAAAAAAAAAAAAAAAAAGGATCTGGGCGTGGTGGCTGGCACCTATATTTATAGCACTCTGGGAGGCCAAGGTGGGTGGATTCCGGAGCTCAGGAGTTTGAGACCAGCCTGAGCAAGAGTGACACCCCATCTCTACTAAAAATAGAAAAAAAAAGGCTTGGCGCCTGTGGCTCAAGTGGCTAAGGCTCCAGCCAGATACACCTAAGGTGGTGGGTTAGAATCCAGCCCGGGCCTGCCAAACAACAATGATGGCTGCAACCAAAAAAAAAAGCCAGGTGTTGTGGCGGGTGCCTGTGGTCCCAGCTACTTGGGAGGCCTGAGACAGGAGACTCGCTTGAGCCCAGGAGTTGGAGGTTGCTATGAACTGTGATACCACACAGCATTCTACCCAGGGGGACAGACAGCTTGAGGCTCTGTCTCAAAAAAAAAGAAAAAAAATAGTTATCTGGGTCCCTGTAGTCCCAGCTACTCCAGAGGCTAAGGCAAAAGGACTGCTTTGACCCCAATAATTTGAGGTTGCTAAGCTATGATCACACCAGGGCACTCTACCCAGGACAGCAGAATGAGACTGTCTTGAAAAAAAAAAAAAAATTTACAATAAAAAAGAATTATTGAGAATAGCCCAGTAACCCTGGAAGAACTTGAAAATTTTTCAGAGAACCGCAGAACCTCACAAAGTGTCAGCCCAACTGCTGTCATAGGACAGTTCAGGCTATGCAGCCTGGAGTACATAGAGAGCTGGGAATTTGCCTCATGTTCCCTGTCGAAAATGGACAAGAGGGCAGTGCTTATGGCTCAAAGGAGTAGGGCACCGGCCCCATATGCCAGAGGTGGTGGGTTCAAACCCCAGCCCCAGCCAAAAACTGCAAAAAAAAAAAAAATAAATAAAATGAAGAAAATGGACAAGAAACCACAGCTCCCCCTCATTCACAAGTGCTTGCAACACACAATGGGTTTCAGCGTCACACAAACTGTCAGGTATGTTCTAACACTATATTCTTCTCCATTTCATCCATTACCTGAGGAAACTGGCTTCGGGCATTTAAGAAATTTGGCCAAAGTCATGTGTTACCAAGTGACAAAGCAGGGAATAGAAACCAAGTCTGGCTCAAGGCTGTGGTCTCTGCCTCTCCTGATATTCTGATACCAAAACCTGCCTGACAATACCCTGAAGTCCAAGTTCTAATTCATTTCTTTTTTTTTTTTTTTGAGACAGAGCCTCAAGCTGTCCCCCTGGGTAGAGTGCTGTGGCATCACATCTCACAGCAATCCCCAACTCCTGGGCTCAAGCGAGTCTCCTGCCTCAGCCTCCCAAGCAGCTGGGACCACAGGCGCCAAGCCCTAATTCATTTCTTGAATGTGTCAACAGAATCAAACTCCAGGTTCAGAAATCATAGGAGGGCTTAATATTCCATTAGTTTCAATAGAATAAAATTAATCATCAGAGAATGAAAGGAGAAAAACCTAATGTTCATCTCAAAAGATAAAGAAAAGACATTTGAATACATCCAACATCTATTATGACTTAAAAAAACAAATCAACAACTTCTGAGCAATGTAATAAATGGACACTCTTTCCCATGACCCAGCACCTCTTGCAGGTGGTGGACACAGAGTAACACTTCTCGTCCACTTAAACCCACGTTTAAGAATTGCACCCTTTTCTCTGTCTGAAAACATGTGTGGTTTCACAGGGGGGACTTCCCCAAACTTTAATCATTCATATAATACCTTGATTTTTTTTGCTCATATCTGAGCACAGCCAGTCACTTTTTCCCTCTAAATCGAGTCAGTTTCAAAATACAGGCCGGGTGCGGTGGCTCATACCTGTAATCTTAGCACTTTGGGAGGCCCAGGTAGATGGACTGCCTGAGCTCATGGGTTTGAGATCAGCCTGAACAAGAGTGAGACCTCCCCTCTCCACTCCTCCCCGCCAGGTCTCTCTAAAAACAGAGCCGGGTGTTGTGGTGGGTGCCTGTAGTCCCAGCTACTTGGGAGGCTAAAGCAAGAGAATTGCTGTAGCCCAAGAGTTGGAGATTGCTGGGAGCTATGATGTCATGGCACTCTACTGAGGGCAACAAAGCGAGACTCTGTCTCAATAAATAAATAAATAAATACAATAAATACAATAAACTACAAATTTATGGGAGTAGTGCCTGTGGCTCAAAGGAGTAAGGCGTGGGCCCCATATGCTGGAGGTGGCAGTTTCAAACCCAGCCCTGGCCAAAAACTACAAAAAAAAAAAAAAAAAAACTACAAATTTATTTTATGTCAAAGAACACTATCAAAAACATGCAGGCCAAAGAATGGGAGAAAATACTTGGAAATCTTATTTCTAATCCAGAGTATATAAAGAATCCTTATAATTTAATTATAAAGACAAAACATCCAATTAAAAATTGGGCAAAGGATCAGCACAGACACTTTTTCAAAAAAGACATACACATGGCCAGCAGCACATGAAAAGGCGCTTGAATCATTAGTCATCAGAGCAATGCAAATCAGAATCACGAGATACCATTTTATGCGCAACAGAATGGTTGTAACTAAAAATTCAGATAATAACCAGAGTTGATGAGAATGTGGAGAAGTTGGAATCCTTCAGAGGGATGTAACATGGTGCAGCACTGGAAAATAATTTATCAGTTCCTCAAAAAGTTAAGCACACAGTGACTATATGACCCAGTAGTTCTACTCCTAAGTAGTACTGAAGAGAACTGAAAACATACATCGTGCAAAAACTTGTACACAAATATTCACAGCAGCACTACTCATAATAGCCAAAAAGCAAAAATAATCCAAATGTGCAAATGATGAGTAGATGAACAAAATAGGGGTGTGTGTATATATATAATGGAATGTTATTCAACAATGAAAAGGAATAAAGTACTGTTACATCCTACAACATGGATGAATCGTGAAAAAATTAGGCAAAGTGAAGTAAGACAGGCACAGAAAGACAAACATTATATGATTACATTTACATGAGGTATCAACAACAGGCAAATTCATAGACATCAAAAGTATAACAAAGGTTACCAGGGACTAGGAAGAAAGAGGAATAGTAAGTTACTACTTTAGGAGCTTCTGTTCAGGACAATGGAAAAGTCCTGGAAATGGACAGTGGTGATAGTTACACAGTGTTGTGAATACATGCATACTAAAAGCCAATGAACTGTGCATTTCTTTTTTTTTTTTTTTGAACTGTGCATTTCAAAAGCATAACTTTTATAGTTTGTGAATTCTATCTCAATGTTTAGAAGCAAAAATAGATCTGAAAAGGAAACCTTATATTACCACCACAAATGGAAAACTTGTACTATTATACAAATATTAAAATTTCAAGGTCTATTAGCTGATCATCCCAACTCCCCTTGTAGACCACCAGCAGGTCAATCACCCCTTTGGGTAACACAAAAAAGCTGTGAGTGGGCTTATGTGCAGCTCCCAGGGCCTAGCACAACCATCTTCCTCCATTTGCTAATGGATCCAACCAGCAGGTCAAGCAGGAACAAGACCACAATGCCCATGGCTTGTTAGTAATCGCAGCCAACATAGGTAAGAAAGGAAGAGAGAAACATGGGAAATGGAATAATTCCCATGGTGAACACAAGCATCAACGATTACTGTTAGTTATTTCCTTGGAAAACCCAAATAATAATATTCCCTCTATTTCAAGAGAGTACCACAATGCTTGCATTATTTCATAGCCTTCGTCTTCTTTCATATGGGAAAACTGAGGTAGAGAGTTAAATAAGTAGAGAGAGGTGACTCCATAATCAGAACTGGGCTGTCTGACATGAAAGCCTGCACTTATAGCCGAGATGCTGCATTGCCTTCCAACTGATCCTAAGTGTGACATTCAGCATATTTATTTACAAGTATATGTAAAATAAATCTTATATAGTACCATATAAGCAGAAATTTTAATAGAAAAATGTATCCAACCACAATACAGAATACTACATGTTAAGGAACAAACTTCATAAATATACATAACTCATATAAGAAGTCCAGTACCCCCAAAAGACATGAAAATCATCCTATCCTGAGCAAATAGGGATACCAGTTCTTAAATGAGAATTCTCAGTATCATAATGTTTATAAATGTAATGAAATTCCAATAAAAATCCAAATACTTTTAAAAAGAATGACAGGGATTTCTATCACCATATATTAAAATTAGTCAGTACATTGGGCGGTGCCTATAGCTCAAAGGAGTAGGGCACCAGCCCCATATGCCGCAGGTGGAGGGTTCAAACTGCAAAAAAAAAAATAAATAATAATAATAATAATAATAAAATAAAATTAGTCAGTATAAAGTTCAAATAATTAGAACACCTGATTGCCATCAGGAAAGACAGATAAAGTGGATCAGACTAGAAAGTCCAGAATCAGACTTAATTATATTAAAGTATTTAGGTGATAATTAATAAGGGGCATTTCAAATCAGAATAGAAAGTAGAATTATTCAGTGTATAGTGTTGGGAGAATTGGTTAGCCATTCTGCAACAAATGAATTAGATTCCTACTTCATACTGCACACCAAGACAACTTCTAGATGGATTAAAGAGTTTAGTGTCAAAAACAAACCCATAAAGTAATCAACAGAAAAATAAAACCTAACATCAAAATATGAAACTAATAATAATTCATAAGTTTGATTATAAAATTTTAAATCATCAGCAAAAAATAAATAAATAAATAAAAATCATCAGTGAGATCCAACACATACAAAGCAAATTACAAACGCAAAGAACATTTTGTGTTAAGGGTAAATAAATGTCCTTGACATGAAGAGTTTTCACTAGGCAATGAAAATAGAAGTGAAGAATAAACAAAGCAGCAAACAGATCAGCTCACCCACACAAGTATTCATTCAGTTTCACAGAATCAAAAAGTGCAAATTAAAATATTGAGATACTGTTTCTTGCTTTCAGATCAGTAAAAATAAAAACAGAGATGGTGACAGCAAGGTTGGTCACCTGCTGGGGAGCATTGGCTGTACCCTGCATGTAACTAGGGCAAAAGTCTTCAAACTGTCACATCTTCTGGGGCAGTAAGTTCACTGCTAAGAAATTACCTTAAGGAAATAACCAGATTTATGCACAATAATGTTTTAGGAAACAGAGAAATTCACCCCTATTTTATTTCAACAAAAAGTCAGAAAAAAATTCTAATTAGAGAACAGAATAGTATCTGATTAAAAAAAAAAAAAAAGCCCACACACATCTTTCTGAAGCTGACACAGGCCACCTCTGACCTACCTGTAAAATATTAAAGTAACCAAACTAAAGGCTGGGATCATCTTGCTTCTAATGTTCTGCCTCTGGTTTAGTATACAGTTAGCCTGGTAAAAGGGTAGACCAATTCTGGGGAAGCAACAGCAAACCTCTAACACAATGATTCTCAACCTGTGGGTCGCAACCCACAGGAACTGTATTAAAGGACCATGGCATTAGGAAGGTTGAGAACCAATGGTCTAACAGGATGGCCATGCTAGTGAGTTGGGGAGGGAACAAACTGGCCCCACCTTAGCGACCCCAAGGCAAGCAGACTTCTGTGGTTCACAATGGTGGCCTTGAGACAACGAAGAAATGGCAAATTCTGTTCTATACAATCTCTGGCAAGGCAGGAAAACACACAATACATTTTGTAGAAAGTTCCAGCAGGTTGTGGACAGCAGGAAAAGGCTGTTCAGAGGTTAAACACAGGGCTCAAGTGCTGATCACTAGAGCAGGATTCTGTTTACACATGCCAGGTACACAAAACTTCTGAGTCAGAGAGCTAGCCACATAGCCACAGAGGCTCAGGAAGCAAACCCTCCCTGCCCAAGTTCCCTGAATGTGATTTTGGGCACAGTTCATTCTCCAACCTGGCTGTGCATAAACTTCTTGGCATTTTTGGCAAGACAGCGTGCATAGGAGTATTTCAACTGCAAAGACCACTGAATGGGACACTGTCAGTGTGACAAATAACCATTAGACGGAGCAAAAAATGAATAAAAGTACTCTAGGATGGCAGGGTAGGATACCCAGACGCCAAACTAGACAGACCCAGATGAGTGTCAATGACCATGGCTTTCTCTATAATGCAAAGTCAAATCAAACAAATACAAGTAAATGGAAAGACATACCTTATTCTCACATAGGAAGACAACAGCATGAAGACACTGGAGGGAAGGTTAAAGTAAACATGCAGGAATAGCCAGGAAACTTCTGGAAAAGTAGAATGAGGTAGGGCTGTCTTTAATACATATGGACTACAGTTTGTAACTACATGAATGGAGAGACTGATAGTGAACAGCTGAGTTAATCAGTAAATGGTGCAGCAGCAACAGGTTAACTGTCCCGAAGTCCCTCATTACACCAAAATTAAGTCCAGGTAAATTCACTAAACATAAAATAAAAATAAAGGTTTAAAAGAACTAAGACAAAAGATAGGGTTTAACAAAAGAAAAATCTTCAGCTATATTAGCCTTTCTGAACTATTTGTAAAATCCAGAAGCTGTGAAAGAAAATACTGCCGAATACATACATAGATTTAAAATTCTGAACAGCAAAATATTACCATGATTTAAAAATCAGTAAAAAACAGGAAAGCATTTCCAACAAAACAGTCAAGTGGTTAATTCCCTTAACAGATAAAGAACTGTTATGAATAAGTGTACAATCCAATAAAAATATAAATCAAAACTATACTATTTTCCACTTCTCAAGTCAACAAATAATCAGGTTTAAGAACACAGTGTTGGTGAAGGTGTGGAGAAATTTCCATGCAGAACAGTCTCCCCGGAGGGCAAGCTAAGCCAGTGGCATCCCCCATATTTAGAAATCTACTCATACTGTGACCCAGAATCCTTCTGAAGGAAACTTCCCCCCCACAGATATATTTTCCCTTCTACATAAAAACACATGTCGACAGATATTGAGTATAGCCTTATATACTGTAAAAACTGCTGGAAACATGGCTACCATGCAGATGTTGAAAATACCAATGTAGGGGGGAGGTGCTTGTGGCTCAAAGGAGTAAGGGCATGGGCCCCATATGCTGGAGGTGGCGGGTTCAAACCCAGCCCCGGCCAAAAACTGCAAAAAAACAAAAAGAAAGAAAAGACCAATGTAGACTAAAAGTACAGATGTGCAGTGCTCTCCCAGATATACATGTTAACTGAGCCATCGCAGTGCAAGGCAGGGTATGCAGTATACTCGGATCTCTACAGATTTATATGTGTGCAGAATTCTCCAGAAAGAAACTCCAGCAACTGGCCATGACAGTTGTCTCTGTGGGAAGGGAGGCTGGGGGTTAGAGAAAGACATCCCTGTATCACTACAGGGTTTGAAGTCTGAACATGTGTAGGTATTACTTTGAACATTTTTTTAATTTGTAATAAACTGGAAGCACTTGCCTTTGATGTCACCAAAGGAGTAGAGGCTGAGACAAGACCTTGCTTTGACACACAATGGTGGGTCACATAGTTGTCACATTGATAGAAGAGTTAGGACAGTGCAGTAGTCACTTTGAAGGCTAAGGGTGTAAGGAACTCAACTGTTGCCTTCTGGAGATAGTAAGGCACGGGGCATATGTGAGGCTGGAGTGGTGCCCTGCTGTCCCCAATGTTCAGCTTCCCATACCCCTGCGAGTGTACCTTTTGAGGCAAGCAAGTAAGAGTCAGAGCAGGGTTCACTCTGTGCTCCTGGCACTGGGTGGTCCCTCTGAGAGGAGAGCACGCACTGGGCCTAGAAGGCAACCCCGGCTGTGCCAAGGACAGGCAAGAGCAGAAAGCAAGCGTCCCCACCAGGGGACCAGGTGAGAGCCCAACAGACAAAATAGATAGTGAAAATGAGTCGGAGTTTAAGGTTGTTGTGAGCTATGATGCCAGAGCACTCTACCCAGGAAGACTATAACAAACAAACCACACAATTAAATGCCACTTTTCACAAATGTTACAACTGTTTTCCTAGGATACTTTCTTTTTTACCTTGCTTGGGGAAAGAATACCAGAAAGTACATGCTAGAACTCATAGGATCTATGATCTATTACTGTTTGGCACTAAGTCAGAAGCCATTTTATACTAAATTCTGGTATGGACAAGTGGTTGTAGCCACCACAGTTTAAACTGAATTCAACGGCACAAAAGAAGAACACAGCAGCATTATTCTATTTTGGCAAAAGAAGCTCTCAATGCACCTCACAAAACTGGATGTCCTGGGCCAAGCAGTGGAAGCTAGAGCCCTCACTGCCCATCTGGGCCTGCTGCAGAGAAGCCTCAGAAAACCAACCAAGAGTTCAAAGGAGCTTACTGCAACACTCTGTAAAAGCCAGAACACTCCAGAAATAACCTCAAAGCCATCAGTAGGAAAATGGTTAAAATAAATACACTGACATGCACAAAATTAAACTCATGGAACTATAAAAACAATAGTATACGTGTGATTCCATTTAAAGCAGAGAATAATCACAGCACAAATTTTAGTACATTCATAATGGGAAAATATCTGAAGGAATACAGATGAAGTTGTCATTAGCAGTTATCTTAGAGGTAGGGAATTATAGAGGAACTTTTATCTTCCACATTGCCTTTTTCGTAGTGTCTGCATTTAAATACAAGACTAGTGATTTATAACTGGTCACAAACATACACTCCACAGTCCCAGCCATTACAATAGTAAGTAATGTAAATTTAGCTATGGACTTACCTAAATCTGCAAAATTTTGGTTTCTTCAGAAGAACTGTGCAATGCAGGGAAAAGCAGAAAATGAAACCACGGTGCGACATGGAAGAACATTATATTGAGTGTCCCCAGAAACCCCATGACATAAGTAATGTTTCAAACTTATCCTTTGACCAAAATATCAATTATTACATTGTCTTGGACCCTGAGGGCCCTATCAGCATTAAGCCCGCAAATATACAGAGATATACTCACATACTCAAGTATGCAAATCTGTATGCCCCCTCGGGAGGGCAACAGGACAGAATATAGTAAAATGTCTGACCCACATCCTGTGACCCAACAATTTTGCTTTCTGCTACCCACCCTGAAAAACACTCATGTGTTGTGCATAAGTGGCTGCGTATAACGATAATCACACAGTGTTGTTTCTAATACCGAAAGATTAAAAATAGTGTGAATATCCATCATAGCAGACAAAAAACTCATGGCATGTCCTGGAAAGGAAATACTATGCAGCAGTTTAAAAAAACAACAGCAGTTCTATATGTACTCGCATGAATTTCCTGACCAAAATGAAAACAACTATTTAATAATGTATCACCTACAATAGTAATTTACTACACTTATGTAGAAAACAAAAACAATGCAACATCTCTTTTAGATACAAATGGAAATGAATAGGAAAAGGTCTTTCAGGAAACAGACAGCCCCTAACACTGGTTCTCTTTGGAGGGAGGACCACTGGTAGTACAAACCTGTCAGTCACATTTCAATTCTGCATAATGAGAAAGCACCCACATATCTATAATGACACTTAACAGAAGAAGAGACGCAACCCAATGGCCATCAATGGGAGAGCTGACACATTAACTGTGGCCTCTTCAAATGACAGGCTCTAGGAACTACAAACCAGGCTGGGATGAAATCTTAACGTCATATTAAGGGAGAATGTTCCAAAAGGTTGCATACAATATAATAACTTTCCTATAAAGGTAAAAACAACAAAAATAAAAACCTGCACTTTGAAAAAGCACATTTAGATGAGATTCTTTTTAAAAGATACATGAAAAGAAAGTAAGTGAAAGATAAACCCAGGATTCAGGATGATGATGATGTTGGCATAAGGGAAAGCAGTGGAAGGAGGGCCAGGGAGACCACCTAAGCAGAGGGAAGTTACTGCCTCTGCTGTCCTAGTTTTTATATTGAACAGGAGATTCTGAAAACAGTCAAGGAAGCAAATAAGAGAAAGCCATGTATGTCATAAACCAATGATTAACTCAGTTCTGTGTACCTTAGTTTCAACAGGAAACAATATTCTTGCCTTAAAGCATCGCAGCTCTCACTTACCAGATTTTAAAACATACTGAACAGTAACTTAAATTTCTTTGTATTGGATTAGAAACAACTAAAACCAGAGTCTAAAATTTCCAAAAATTGATCTAGACGGGTAATTTTAAGAAACTAATATAGACACAAAAGCAAAGAAAGTATTTACTCATTATAAATTTGCTATTTCAACTTCACCAGTATAAATAAGAATTTCAATGGAGGAGAATATTGTAACTGTGGGACCACATATCTAGCTACTAAAGAAAAAGTAATCAGAAGCAAATCTAACAGACTTATCAGTTATTATTATTAGACTTAGACTGATTTTTAAAGACTTCATATAATATTTTTTTACACCAACAATAATATGGAAAAAAGGAGAATAAGTTTGACCATCATAATTGGCAAATTGTACCTTCCCAAATATACCAAGAAGTTGTAATCACCATAAAGTTAATATGAGAATTTCACATGCTGAAAGATCAGAGAGGAGAAATGCAGAAGGTAAATCAAGTGGCAAAATAGCCAGACTAGCAAACAATTACAGAAACACAGACTAAGACAACTAAAATACTTTTAAGAGCAACAATAAATACCTTTTAACATTGGATTTGACAAAGATTTCCTGGATTTCACACCAAAAGCACATGCAACGATAGTAAAAATAGATTAAATTAGACTTCAAAACTACAAACTACTTTAAAACTAAAACACAATTAACAGAGTAATAAAGCAGCCTTATAAAATGGGAGAAAAATTTGCAAGTTGGGTATCTCATAAGGACATGAACAGACATTTTTCCAAAGAAGATGTATAAATGGCCAGTAAACCTATTAAAAGATGCTCAACATCACTAATCATTAGAAAAATCTAAGGTACAACGAAATACCACTACATACCTATTAAGATGGCAAGTGTTGGAAGGATGTGAAGAACTTGGAATCTGTGCACTGTTAGTGAGAGTGTAAAACAGTACGGTTGCTGTGGAGAACAGGACGGCGGTTCCTCAAAAAATTAAAAATAGAAATACCGTATGAATACCACTTCTGCCTGTATACCCAAGAGAATTGAAAGCAGGGTCTCAAAATTATGTTTGTACATCACAGCATCATATTGTAAATATAATAGATATTTGTACAGAGCAGCATTATTCACTACAGCCAACAGGAAGAAGCAACCCAAGGGTCTGCTGACAGATACACGGATACATGAAATGATACACACATACCACAGAATATTATTCAACTCCTATAAAAAGGAAGGAGATTCTGACACATGCTACAACATAGATGAACCTTGAGGATACTGTGCTGGTATGAGCCTGTCACTAAAAGACATACTGCCTGATTTCACTCACACGAGTGAACTCACAGAAAGTAGAAAGAACAGTAGTTGCCACGGGCTGCCAGGAGGAGGAAGGGAGACTTGAATGTTGTTTACTGGTGCAGTGTTTCAGCGGCACAAGATGAAAAAGTTCTGGAGGTTGGTTGTACAATAGTGTGAATATACTTACTCCCAGGAATAGTCACAACGCGAATATATGTTAACACTACTGAGCCGTACAGTTAAAATGGTTAAGATAGTAAATTTTATGTGTATTTCACAATTCTTTTTAAAATAGCAACAAATAAAAAAAAATGAAAAAACCTGATGTTAGCAACTACTTAGGCAAATGCATACACCCACGAGAGGAAGTATAAGATTTTGGGGGAGTCATCTGAGTCTGCAAGGAGAGGTATGAAACCATGGGTGCTCACCTATAGGTTGTGCCACCCTCAGGAAGATGCCTGTACATCAAATTTACAGAGACACTCACAGCAGCACAATTTAAAATAGTAAAAACACTGTTTAATCTTACAGACTAGCTAAATATCCTACAAGCTAAATGGGATAAAATATATTCATCCATCTTTTCTTTAACAAGCTGATGAAAGTGACCTTGCCACAGAAAAATATGAACACACAATTTCAGAACATTCAGAATTCTGGAAGCCCATCCAGAGGATTCTTGAGGGAGAAGGACCCTGAGAATAAGACACTTCACATGTGGTTTTGGACTCTGCTGATTTCAGGGCAATGTTAATGGAAATGCAATTAACCATACAAACAGAGAGGAGGGAATAACACATACTGATTCCGTGCATAAAAGGCCCAGAGCAAGGCACGCAGGTGGCTGGAGAAGGGGAGGAAGGAACCGGGGGAAATGGGTAGACCTGATGCTGGGTCACAAAGGAGGGGCACAGATATAGAATTCACTGTAAGAGCTCAGTGAGGAGGTACTGTGTGCCACACACGTTCATTCACCCCATTTCACAGACTCAGGAAAACAGATCTGACGAGGTTCAGTAACCTGCTCTCAGTCACAAAGTTGCCAAGTGGCAAGTCTGAATTAGACAGAACCCAGATCTGCTACTGTAGGTACAAACCCCACATATTCAGAGGCTCCTATGAGAAGTAACAAACCAGGATCTCATTTGGGAAACAACACTGGCCAGCCCCAAGGTCTTCTCCAGTGAATTGTCCTATGGTGGCAACAACCCTTACACCCACAGGGCTTTCTGCCACTCCACTGTGCCTTCTGTCCCCAGAGAGGTGGGTAGGGGGTGGGAGCAAGCTGGGGGTTGCTCTTGGAAGAACCAGGCTGCTCCCTTCACAGATTCCACAATGTATACCCTAGATGATGTACAGGTTTAAATGTAAAAAGTGAAACCATACAAGTACACAAGAAAATACAGAGTAATATTCACATACTTTTGGGTGGGAAAAATCTAAGCATAACATGTAGTAGTGATAAAACCAACCCCAGAGAAACTAGATAAAGTTGTAGGTCTGAAACAATTTAACAAAATTAAAAGGCAATCTATAAACTAGAAAAATATTGGCATCAAACATAACGAAGTATTATTAATATCCTTAATATGTAAATACCTTTTACAAAACAACCAACAGAAAAATGAGTAATTACAAAGTGGAAAGTCGTGCACGCGTGTGCACAAACACAGGCACAACAAATAGCCAATCAACACACAAGAAAGATGTTCCCTCTCACTAGTAGGCATAGCAACAGGTAAAATAAGCTGGATCCATTCACGGAGCAAAGGTTTTTAACATGATATTCCCTGTTGTAGGGAGAAGGGGAGAGTCGAGTTTGCTTCAGTATGAGAACACTGATACAGAAAATCCCTCTGTGGAGGACAATTTTACAATACGAGCCTAAAGTCTTAAGAAGTTTGGCACAATCATTTCCTTCTAGAAATGTATTCGTATATTTCCAAAGACTTAACAGTTGGGATAAAGTATGAGCTACAAGGTCACCACAGTATTACTTCCTAAGAGAAAAAAAAAAAAAAAAAACAGAAAATAACCTCTACGTACATTAAAATGAAATTGTTTAAATTGATACAACCATGTAATGAAACTTTATATCATCACTAAAGAAAGATGTTTCAAACAACAAGGTGGGCACTATGTATTAATCAACCAAAATTTACTGTGTAATCCCATTTTTTGGTATATAGATACATATAGCCTGTGCATTGGAAAAATAACCCTCCAGAACCAAATACACCCGTAACAATTGTTAATGAAAGATTACTGATAATTTTTTAATTTCCTTATTTTCAAAATTTATAATACCCCTTTACACATAAGAACTCGATGAAGAATTATTTAAAAGAGAGGGAAGGTGTGAAGTCTGAGGGGGCCAGATGGTGGTGGCAGGTCCTCCTCACCAGGAGGCCGCAGGTGGACAACCAAGAATACATGCCTTGGAACATGCACTTTCCCATTTTTCTTATTTTTCGTTCTTGTTTTCCTGTCTTCTTGCCCTTTCCAGACTGTACCAGTATACTTTTGTGTTATGATGAACATTGAGAAGATAACCACAAATGCATGGAGGCCTGTTTTGGCACGTCATTTCACACCAGCACCACACACAGCAAGTACTACATGGGACAGCCACCTTACCAGAGAAGCGAGCCCTGGCATTAAGGGTCCTTGGAATCCTCTCATAGCCATGGCCAACAGGACAAAACAAGGGCAGCTGTCCATCTGAGATGGGGGCTGTTATTGTCAATCTTTTTTTCTCCTTCTTTTTTTTTGTTACAGGCAGAAATCAATCTGTTTTTCCATCACAGGCCATTTCTATAGTTCTCAATGTTTTCAAACTAGGCATACGGGGAAGCCTCAACCCATACTTGCTCTCAAGCCATTTTCCTTTTTAAAAGAACTTCAAATTCAACTTCTGCTATTCCTATGCCCCATGACTTTTACTTTGCACAAGATCAGCACAAGCCCACTCACCAAAACCTATCCACTCCTCTGGAATTCACAGAGAATGCTGATTTCAGACCCATGCACAAAGATGCAAACTGATTAACAATAATTGCTGGCATTGCCATCAACACTGCCTGCCCATCCCAGCTGACCTGAGGGTATAGGATTGGGGTGGAGACAAGGAGGGTGGTGAGCAAGTCTTCACTTACCTGTCTCACCCCTGTTCTTTACCAACAAGACTCATTGCATATCAGCTTCCAAAACCCATTTGTACTCCTGTGGGTCAGTTCTTCAGCATGCCAAATGGTACCATTTAGACAGAGATACTAGATAGAGATACTATCCTCAAGGATGGAAGCAGTTCTGTAACCATCACATAAAAAACAAGAGGTGGCGCTCAGCACCCCTAACACAGTGGTTACGGCACTTGCCACATTCACGAAGGCTGGGGGGTTTGAAGCTGGCCTGCGCCAGCTAAAATATAATGACAACTGCAACCAAAAAATAGTTGGGCGTTGTAGAAGGCACCTGTAGTCCCAGCTACTTGGGAGGCCAAGGCAAAAGAATCACTAAGCCCAAGAGTTTAAGGTTGCTGTGAGCTGTGACGCCACAACACTCTACTGAGGGCAACATTCTGACACTGTCTCAAAAAAAAGAGGAGGAACCAGGAGTTCTGAAAAGAGAACCAGGTAAGGTGGAGAGGTTCTATGGCAAAAGGCAAAGGGGGAAGACAAGGGAAGGAGGCTTGGAGAAGGGTAATTAGCAGGGAGTGGATCCTGGAACTCGCACACAGCAGTGCCCACTCTTGCCAGTGTCATGAGCCCCAGACAGAAGGCTTGCTGGCCAGCACCATGATCTCCTCTTCCTAGTGCAAATAAGACACACTTAAGAGCTAGGATGACAACCAGCCCTATGTGGGCTGGAAATGGTTTCTACTCTGAGCCCCAAATCCATCTCATCAGGCAAAACCTTACAGATCAAAAGAGATAACACAGCAGTGTAAGTGCAAGTACAGAACAGTTCCCAGGTCGAAATGCTGCTGCATCCCTGCCCAGACACAGAATCCATTTACAAGCCATGATGCAGACTCCAGGTTACGCGTGCCCTTTGCACAATTTGTTTGCTTAATATACCACAAAGAAACCCATTTTCAGTCATTTACCAAGAGCAAAAATTTAAGTAAAACTCTTATGTGCTCGGACCAAGTCTCAGATACATTCCAGCTTCCCAAAGACTGTAATTACGGAAATACACACATATTACACATTAATTCTATTTAGACTGTTTCTCCTAAACAAATGAAAATAGGCACCACTTGGAAATCTAACCAAGTCATGTTTTAAGATACTATAGTCCAAGTAATTGCCCACCTAGACACTCACCTTCCTTGGCTGAATGGTTCTCATTTCCCTCATCACTACCAACTCCCAACAGTGAGCATGCCCCCTCTCCACCCACCAGTCTGCAGGTCTTGAGAATGTACCACCTCTATTTGAGATTACAGCGCTTTCCTGAATGGCCTCAATTACTAGAAGCTAGCAAATGTACACCTAAATCTACAGTATGAAGAAGATATATCCAAGTTCTTCATGAAAGCAACTAGATAGGGGCAGAGAAATTTAACATAGCAATAAACAATTCTAATTAAGTCCAGAACTCAAACCTTTATTTGTGCTGTAAGGGGAAGAAAAGTGATTAGTAATTAGGTACATAATGCAACAGAATTAGTTGTTACCATACAGAGAAACATGGAAGTACTTTTAACCACCTGCTTTTACAGTTCCAATTTCACAACAGCATACCAGAGAGTATTTCCCCATACATGCATGACTAAGTATACTTTAAATTCCAATAACAGTAATTTCATCACACGCAAGTCACTGGTTCAAAATTGAACTACCATGTCAACATATTTTTAAACATCTTTTAAAAGGAGAACAGAAAAACTCTAATGATACAAGTACTGGGAATTTAAAAAATTTTAAGTGAAATTAAGAGAAGAGAGACACAATAAAAAGCAACTGACTATTTAAGAGATGCAGCTCAGAAGCAAGGTTTTTGGGCTTTGAATTTTCACAGACCACATCCAGGAAAGGCCCTCTCCACCCCAACTCCTGTTTGGCTCTTATTTTCCAAACTGATTTTGGTTGATACTTTCCCTCTAGTCCTGGATCATTTAAAATTCATTCTAACTTTAGCAAATGTACAAGGATTTGGTTTGCTACCCAGTATTACAGTAATTTTTACAGTGATCACCAGATTATTTGGTTCTCCTTGTTAAAATGACTACAATTTGAAGACAATATAGGAGGTAAGCAAAACTTTTACCACTGTTAATACTGACCACAGAAAAGACAATGTATGTGCTTAAAAGACACAACTTACAAAATTCCTTCAGAATAACTGTATTTTCACTTTGCTTGAAACTTCTACCTCAAAGTATCTGTGATGAAATATGAATTACAGAAGAGTCCATCTAATCTCATTTCAGGTGCTCACTTAAATACTTTAAAAGCCTACAATTTAGGCATTTAGATATCTTTTCCAAGACTTAATATTCTTGAAAATCTCACACATAGGAAGTTTGTAAAGAGCAGCAAAGGAGGTTAATCTGCTGATCCAAGTTCGACACTATCTTTCAAGTTACTAATGATTCAAGTTTTCAGTTATACTTTTTTGTAGTCTTTCCCACCTTACAGCAAAGCAAAACAATTTTGCTTTTCCTTACATTTAAAAGTTCTAAGTACTTAAAAAGTTTTCAAACAGTAATTTAACACTAACAATTTACTATTACTATTATAGTATTTTGTTAACCCAGGAGCTTTATTAGATTCCCCAGAACACCAGAGAATTCCTGACAACCCACAACTCTACCACCCCAACCCTCCTCCGCTAGCTGGATACTTTCTGGACAGCCCTCATATACCTAACCAACCCTCCCCTTCCAACACCAGTGCCAAACTGTGCCCTCCATTCCTGTAACTCCTATCACAGGGTCCTTCTGTTGGAATGCCCCAGAATACTTTGAAATCTCATCAAGTAAAATTCAAGTTTAGAAAAATGGAGTTGAGTGGGATGGTATGACATAGCTACTCAGGCTGGGGCAGGAGGCACTTTAGCCCAGGAGGCCAGCCTGGGCAACATGGATGACATGATTACAGTAAATAAAATTGTATAGTGAAGCAGGAACCAAAGGTCACTACTGTTACACCCACCATTTCCTTCTGTTAGTAATGCAACCGCATTGCCCAGTCTAGACCTGCCAGCCCTAACACACAGAATTTGGATATTACCAACTTGTATTCCCCCTAGATGTATTGACCCCCTTCATTTCAAATCCTGCTTCATCTAATACATCCCCCGTTTAAGGCATTTAAAAATCAAACATCTTCCCCAACACCCCCCCACGTTATATTATTGCACTAAGAATTCCTCCGACCAAGACAGGTAGGTAAGCAAGTAGGTGGTAGGTTGAGAGGTCACTGGGTTCCATCACAAACTCCATCTATAGGGCATCACTCTGCGGTGGCATCAACGTTAAAATGTTCTACAGCTTAAGAATCTTCTTGAAGCAAACATTGTTCATAGCATGTAGCACATAAATAGTATGGCTGGAGGCTCAAGATGCAGCATCTGAAAACCTTTACCCCAGGAAAGGGTGGGAGGTGCCTGCTGGCATTCATGTGTTCCAGGAACAAACATTCATTCAAAGCTGATGGCCCCACAAGCCGGATGCAGCTGCTTTCCACTTTTTAAGACCGCCCCCTCACAAGCTCATCTGAAAACCTTAAATGGTGGCCTCCTGAATATGGGGCTGGAGCGAGGCCTGAAAACAGGACATTGGAGAACTTCCTTCTCCTAAGCCTCTGGAAATGCAATCCGCAGTTAGGCGGGCTCTCTCCTCTCCTCCAGGACCGCTAGACTGCACTGCTAGACTCACACTGGCCAGGGGCTCCATTTCTCCTGGTGCCATCTGCTCGCCATGATGAACACTACAGTAACAAACCATGGTCCATGAGGCATCGTTTCAACTTTCTGCTGGAACCATCCTGTGGGCCCACCCAAAGGTGCACATTCAATCCCCACCCTCTACAAGGCAAGGCAAGCAATACCAACCCATACCACCCCAAGTGTCAGGGTCAGAGCCTGTTCAACTCGGCCATTACCAACAGTACCGTCTGCTACAGCCACTTGGCTCAGGCCACATCCCCGGGCTTACCAGATTACCAGGAGAAACGCTTTAAGTGAATTGATACCCTCGAGAGAATTAAAGGGAGGAGAGGGGTAGAGTGAGCTCACGGAAGAGTTTAGCACCAAACCTAGAGAAAAGTCCAAAGGGGAGCACTGCTACCTGGAAAATAAAGTGTTGGTCAATGTTGCCCCAAGACACACAAACATTCTGCTTCAGCAGCCCCGCCTGTCACATTAAGTGCCACACCAGTTAACAGGGGAGGATGGCACCTTACTTCCAGAATCACTCCTTAGACCACCCCTCACCTCCGACCCAGGGCTCCACCAGGCCGAGCCAAAATTACATACCAGCCTGAGCCAAAATTACATACCAGCCTGGGCCCAAGGTGTCAGCCCAGCATAGCTAAGTTCAGTTTCCACAAGACCAGAGCCTCACCCCAGGCCGGTTCACAACCCTCTGTCTGGAAAAAAAGGGGGTTGCTAGTATGACAAATTCAAGGTCGGCCCTCCCAGGCCACCTGCAATCCAGCCTTCCTTCCTGATTATTCCCAGGGCATCAAGTGCCCACTCCTCCTCCTTCTTCCTGCCATCCTCCTCTCACACAAACCAGGGCCCTGAGGCTCCCTCATCCATGGAAGAGCAACAACCTTCCACAGGTGAAGCTCCCCCGCTCCAGCACTAGCAGGGCCAGCCTAGAGAACTGCTGTTCTCCCCATGAGTTACTACGGGCAATTTCCAAGCACCCAGCCTCACTGTAGTCCTCCCAAGACCTGGTCTGCCTTTCAACTTTCCTTGCGCCCCCACTGCCCCCATCCCATCTAACTCAGTCATCTCCCGCATATATCCTCTGAGACCCTAAACTGTCCACTTCCTCCCGCCTCAGCTACGCCCAGGTAAGTAGCCCTCCCTGTCGCTGACTCCTGCTGGACAGGCCACAACTTTTGCTTTTATAGGCCTGGGCCGCCTCACTCAGTGCACTTCTCAACGGAACGATTCCTCCACTGCCACCAGAAAAAAGTCCCACCCCCACCCTGCCTGAGGAGGAGACAGGGCCACCCCCTCAAATTTCCCAGTTTATCCGCACTTCCTGGAATGGAGGACAGATTTCAAGGTCATACTTGGAAAGTGAATGATATCGAAAAGTCCTCCTTTCTTCTAGTACTGGTGATGGGACAGGGATGTAAGAGCAGTTCTCTAAATGAGGGGCTGAGAGAGGTAGGGGGCGTGGGTCGTTCTCCCGAGCGGGCGAAGGGCACTGCCGATACTGGGTCGCCTCAGGTCACCCCCCCCTCCCCCGCCGAGACCGGGAAAAAGGGCCGGCCAGCGCGACTGGAAAATTCCAGGCAGCGGCGGAGGGATCTCAGCAGCGGGCGCATCACTCTGGGGCGGCAAAGTGTGTGTGGGGGGTGGGGCGAGCGCGTGACTCCGGGGCGGGGGCGCCGCCTCGTGCTCCGCCGGTGACGTCAGGCTGGGGCGGACTGGGCGGACCGCGGACCCAAGCCCCGAGTGCGACCCTCTGAGGGGAGTGTGATGTCCTTCACTCTGGACCCTGCTCACAGTTCCTCTGGGAAACCCCGTTGTGTCCTTTAAAAAGTGCGGAGCGAGTTGGTGACATTGTTAAGCTCCGATTGAGCTGTCTGTATGCGGGGCGTGTTTTATGGTTTGTTCCTCCGTTGCTAGGGGCCTGGAGCGTGGAATATTCCTAAGAACAGACGTCCCCGCTAGGGGTAGAATACTCAGCGGAATGCGTTCGTGATGAACTAAATGGAATAAGGCCACTTAATTATTGCAAAATAACATTAAAGCAAGATTTTGTGCCGAAAACAAGTAATACCTGTAACACGGCCAAAAGGGTATATAGGTTTTCAACTGACTTTACTTTTGGATGGGGGAGTAGGGAGAAAAAAGTGACTTTTTTTTTTAAACCCTCACTTGATCGGGCAGTTTAGAGCCTTAGAGCCTGTGACTGCCTCAGGACAGGGTCTGAAACACTTCTACCCACCCGAGCAGGCCCTGCTTGGGTTTTATAAGTAAATCTAGGGATCACTTGTGGTCCGTGCCGAGCAGGGCCTGTCTGAAGATTTTGAAAAAAATAGTTGGCTTCTGACATCCCGCTGGCAATCTCTGGGATCCTCCTGGCGTCCATTCAACCTTTTCCCCCTTAGCTGTAAGGTGGGAAAGGTACACCAACGGTGGTCCAAGTAACCAGAACTGAGAAGGGCATTTGGCAAACTCCTGCCAGGAAGTCATGGTAACATCCACACCCCAAACAAAAACACCCTGACGACAGGCTCCTTTGGCCACTGGGAGGAAACTGGTGAAGTTGTTTTTCCCTGAGTCTGTGAGATGGCATGAACGGGAAGGGTGGGGCTCAGCACTGCACCGCTCCCTGTGCTTCCCAGAAAACTGGTGACTGTGTGTCATCTGACCTTCAACAGGGAAGGGCAATGACGTGGCAAGGCCAGGCTTGTTTACTGGCGCTGCTTAGCCCAGCTCTGCTAAGCGAGGATTGTTGCAGCTCACCCTTCTAGATCTGCCTCGTCAGTTTTGTTCTTACATTTCCAGGGGTGAGCTGGGGTGGGACAGCTCTAACCTGAGAGAAAGGTGTGGAAAGAGGAAATTGCCTCTCAGAATGTTCTGGAAAACTGGGAGGAGTGTATAAAACCAATGGAGTGACTCTTCCCTGCTGCTTCACAGTTGGGTATGTGGAGCCAGTATTTTATTTGTCTGACAGAGTGTCTGAGGAGTAGGTAGTCACTACTGTAAGGCTGTTCCCAGGGCCCAGTTGACATCTCTTTTCTTCACCTTTGGTCTCAAAATCTCCCTCATTGTCACTTACCATCCCCAAATCCCAGAAACAAACTATGTGAGATTTGATTTTTCTTTCTTTTTTTTTTTTAGTTTTTGGCCGAGGCTGGGTTTGAACCTGCCACCTCTCGTATATGGGGCCAGCGCCCTACTAATTGAGCCACAGGTGCTGCCCGAGATTTGATTTTTCAAGAGTAAAAACTGGCAGTACAAAAGGCATAGGATTTTATAAAGCATAGTTTCTCTATCACAAAGGGAAATAAGCTTCCTTTGTGTCTGGAGCTGCCCCAGCCACCCTTGCTTTTGAAGGACAAAAGGGCACAGTTTCAGAGGCTCTTTATGTATAAGCTCTGCTGGCCTCTCAGTTCCACACAGCTTGTTTTCCTTGAGAAAGGAATGTATTTAAGGGGAGGTGAGTTGAGGGCAGAAAACCACACAGGGGAATCTCTGTCCTCCCTTAGGGGCCCAAGCTGTGGCCACAGTACGGTAGACATACACTGGGCCTAGTTCTACCCTCTTCTTTGCACATAAGGCTAAAAATACCTCCACCCTGACTAAGGATGAAAGCAGGGAAGCTGGTATGTCAGCAAATTTCTCTAGATCAAAACAAGATGTTCCAGAAAACAGCAGCGATCCCAGGGTGCGGTTGTGCGATAATGGGCCTGAAATGCCTGGGTGGGTGGCCACAGCTTGCTCCTTCTTGGCAGCCTGCTTAGGGGCTCTGGGTTGGAGGGGAAAGAACAAGAAGGGGCTATTGTGGCAATGTCTGGATTCCAGTGACAGGGCCCTATCTCTAAGCCCTTCTTCACAGCCATGTCCAGCCAAAGTCACTGGTCTCCCCAGTGACCTTCCTCCCTGTCTTGTTCTGAAGCCAGCTCAGCACTATAATTTCCAAACACATGTACATACCAGTCTGGAAAAGGACCCTGGATTTCCCAAGGGAGTCTGTGGAAGAGGGAGAGACTAAAAAGGGTAAGAAAAGGTGGTGCTCCGGATTTATACAAGAGCAGGGTAATGTGGTATTGCTGAGAAGTTGCCAGAAAACTCTAGCCCCACACATGCTTGGATCCAGTTCCAGAGCCATGCCTCTTGGGCAACCTTGGGCTCCCACTCCATGCGGGTCCATGGCCCTTTCCCTCTGAGGCCTGAGGCCCTGTGGCTCAGGGCCCTGGGCCCAGAAACTGCACAGTCACTATGTGCTGGCCTGAAGCCCGTCTATCTGCTGCCTCCCTGCTGTAGCCTGAGCTGGAACACAGCTTGGGCCCTGCCCCCCAGCTCCACCAGGCCTTTTCCTGTAGCACTCCAGCTGCTCCATACCCCTCCCCCCTCAAGTGACCAACTGACTATGGACAAGCCCTTTCTCTCTTTTTTTTTTTTGCAGTTTTTTGCCTGGGGCTGGGTTTGAACCCACCACCTCCAGCATATGGGGCTGGTGCCCTACTCCTTTGAGCCACAGGCACCGCCCAAACCTTTCATCTTTTTCAGCTTTGCCTTCACCATCTTCAGGCCCCTCCTGCCCTAACATTTTATAATTCCGATGAATATAGTCTTGCCCAGAGTGCTCTTCACCCAGCAGCTGCCTGGCCCACCCGACTGTCAGCTCCTTCAGGCCTCTGCACCAAAGTCACCTCTCACAGAGCCCTGACAGCATCTCTAGAGCACCCCTCCATCTTGATCTCCACAGAGGGGTTTCTTCCGTTTTGCCTAGATCTGTGTCCCAGAGCCCCTGGTATGTGGTAGACCTGAGTAAATGTGTATGATTCTGGAATTTAAATTTTGAGAAGGTCACTCTGACCACTGCGAGGTTCTTGGGAATATTTGTAGACTGAGGCCTGGCCCTAGGTGGAGAAAGCTCCTGTTAGATCTGCCCCAAAGTGTTACGGAAAGGGCAGTAGGGACCCAGAGCCACAGACACCCACACCTCAGGGGTGGCCTGAGGGAAGGAAGTCCCTGAGTCAGCTTTGGCCCCACAATAAAATGACAGACCCAGACGTGTGGGCCTTCAGCCCTGGCTCCCAGATCTGGAGACAGGATGGGCAGTGGCTGCTCCGGGAAGACTGGAGATACTTGGAGCTGGGGGTGGGGAGTCTAGGAGTCAGAGGGCATCAATCCTAGTTTGAAGCAGAGGCGGTGGGGTGGGGTGGGCTCCCTGGGAATGGTCATCTCCGTCCTGCTGCACCATGCCCAGGAGCTGATTGTCCCAGGTGTACCTGATGGGCATTTCCTCCCCAGCTGCCTGGACCCCTCTCAGCACCTCCCACTCCCACACATATTGAGCTTTCTAACCATTTTAAATTATTTGACATAAATGTAATTTAGACCAGCCAGCCACATAGGCCAAAGAACGGGCAGCCAAAGGGAAGAAGGGGAGGAGCTGCTCAGTCAGGAGAGGAGCACTTGACCCCCAAGGCCACCCCTGAGGTGTGGGTGTGTGTGGGCTCTGGGTCCCTCCTGCTCTTTCCTTGACACTTCGGGGCAGATCTAACAGGAGCTTTCTCCACCTACGGCCAGGCCTCAGACCATGCCTTCCAAGAGAGGACTTTGGTGGTGTCAGTCCCCTGCAGCTGGATCTCTTGGGACTATTCCGTTCTCTGCCACTCTTGAGATGTGGCCTCCTGCCCCTAGGGCCCATCCTGCTGAACACACACCTGTACCACTTCCTCTTCAGGAGGCTTAGCCCAGCTGCACCCCACCACGCCTTCATTGTTGCCTCCTGACAGTTCCTCTCCTGGCTCACTGCTGTCCCCAATCCTGTTACAGCGCTCACCAGACCCACCTGCTCCCACCCCTGCCTCACTGAGCACATGTGTCCTCACTCCTGGTCTGTACAAAGGGAAGGCCTATGGAATTCATGGCCTGGTCCCCAAAGTTTTGCCTCCTGGGGCTGCCCTGTGCCTCCAGCGCCCCAAAATCTTTTCCACTTTCCTGCTGCCAATGAAGCAAGTCCCAGGTTCTCCAACCACCCACTCTGTCCTGTGCCCACCTTTTCTGCCTCCTCCCCAAGCCTACCCAGCAGCTCCTCTGAGCAGGGAGCCGACTTGGGAGGCTGACAATCTACCATCTCTACCCACAAGAAACCTCTTTTCTTCTCCAGGGCCTGCCAGCATCTCCCACCTCCCCTTGGGTCCATGATGATAGGAATGTCCTCATCCTGAGCCTTGCTTGTTTCCACAGTGACAGCACAGGACCACCAGTTGTTTAGCTTGTCCTTGAACTTCTGAAGGAGCCTTTTCTGCTCTGAACTCCATTGATCTGAGTGCCATCTGTGAACAAGTCCGTGCGTGGTGCCAGGGCTTCTGCTGAGAAAGGACACTCTCTGGAAGCTGCTGACCTTGAGGTTGCAGGGAGGCCTGTGCTCTCATGGCTAGGACAGTGCCACCACCTTCCCCACCACAAAATGCCAAAGTTAGATGGATGGGGGACACAGAAGTCCTAGGGAAAAGCTGGGACTGGCTCAGCGCCAACCACATACACCTAAGGTGGCGGTTCAAATCCAGCCTCCGGGCCTGCCAAACAACAGTGACAGCTGCAACCAAAAAAATAGCTGGGTGTTGTGGCAGGCACCTGTGGTCCCAGCTACTTGGGAGGCTAAGGCAGGGGACTCCCTTGAGCCCAGGAGTTGGAGGTTACTGTGAGCTTGATGCCACAGCACTCTACCCAGGGGGTAGCTTGAGGCTCTGTCTCATAAAAAAAAAAGAAAAGAAAAGAAAGAAAAGCTGGGACTACTGGTATTCTCCCTATTGCAAATTATATTTACATCAAATAGTTAAAAATGGCTGGAAGGCTCAGTATGTGTGTGGGAGGAGAGAGGAGGTGCTGAGAGGAGGCCCAGGCAGCTGGCAAAGAGGAAGGGCTGTTGGATAGGGTGGGGACACTTAGCTTCTGGCCACGGGCGCAGCAAGAAGCATATGACCAGCCCCTGAATAGGCTCACCCCACCTTCTGGATTTTTCCTAATAGCGCTAGTTTTATTTTTATTTGTTTATTTATTTATTTATTTTTGAGACAGTCTTACTCTGTTGCCCTCGGTTGAGTGCTGTAGTATCACAGCAACCTCGTGCTCTTGGACTTAGGCGATTCTCTTGCCTCAGCCTCCTGAGTATTTGGGACTACAGGCACCTGCCACAACCCCCGGCTATTTTTTGTTGCAGTTTGGTGGAGGTCGGGTTCAAACCTGCTACCCTCAGTATATAGGGCTGGAGCCCTACTCACTGAGCCACAGGCACCACCCGTTGCTCTAGTTTTAAATATTTTGACTAAATTATCTTTTCACAGAAAAGCACAATTCCAAAGCAAAATTTCGTTCCAGAATGTGGACCTTGATCTTTGTAAAACCCCAAGCTGAGGACCTTCCAGGGAAACAAAGCCCTTCTCTAGTGCTCTTGGAGACCTGGAACACCCATTGTGGATACAGTGGCAGGAGGAAGGTCTGGGGAGTCAGGAGCCAGGGAGGCCACTCTGAGACAAGGTGGCACGTAGTGCCAGGCCTGAGATCCCCCAGAGTTTGTCTTGGGGCTCTACCATGGCTCCAGGTTGCCTGGTTGGAACCTGGCCTTGGAGCCTTTGTCTTTTGAGGCTGTGTGGCAGCTTCCTGTGTTGTTCCTGAGGTGCCTGCTTCTTCTGCAGCTGAGTGGGAGGAAAGGATGGGCTCAGCTGCCCCCTGCTGGCCAAAGCTGACCAGCACCCTGCATGCAGCGAGGGTGGCTAGACCCCACCCCACACTGTTAGCTCTTAGACTAGAAGTCCACTAATCCCACCAGCTCTTAGACTAGAAGTCCACTAATCCCACCAGACTTGCTGCTTAAAACTGATGTCCTCAGACTAAGCCCAGCCTTGCTGCCCTGATTCTGGGTGAAGGTTGGTAATCTTCCTGCCTTCTGTGAAATGTGGGGTGGATATGGACAGGGAGAAAATACCTGTGGCTCTAAAATGCCAGGTGATCCTCCAGGCCAGGGAGAAGGATGAGCAGGGAAAATCTATCCAGAGGTCTGCACTTCACTTGGGCCAGGGCTGTCAGTGTCTGTTAGGCTCAAAGTCACAGCCTGGGTCTGCGTGGCTGTCCCTGTTCTATGCCCATGCCCTCTCACTTTGTTCCATGAGTCCTACCTACTGAGCTTCTAAGTCCACCTCCTACAGGAGCCTAACAGATCCTCCTCTGAATATGTTGTCTGTTCCTCTTTGTCTTGTGTTGGGTGTGGCCAGTTCATCTGTCAGGAACATCACGCATACACAAAGTGGCTTATTTTCCTGGTTATTTGTGTTCTCACTTCCAGTGTGCTCTGAAAAGCTGACAGTACTCTGAGCTGACACTCTCTTAGGCAACTCAATCACTAATCCTGAAACTCTATGTGCGGGGAGCAGCTAGACTCCTGTTCACTGACATGTTCACCCCAGCCCTCTCCTTCCCAGCTTTATCTGCATTCCTTGAGCCTTTGTCTTTTCAGGCTGAGTGTGGCAGCTTCCTGTGTTGTCCCACTTTAGTGTGATAGAATCCAGTGAGGCCTCTTGTGGGTCTCTCAGTGCACTGGCACGCATGTGGGAGACAGCAACACGAAGCTTCACCAGTGGGTTTTAGCCACCTGTTGCTGGGCTGTAGCTGTGGCAGAAGCTTCCTGTGCCCGGCTAGCCCAGGGTTGGGAAGGCCTGCAGGAATGCCCAGATGCTGCTGTGGGTGATAGAGAATGACCCAGAAATGCCCTGGGTCAGAGATTGTGAGTTACTATTTCAGTCGCCTTTGCTACCCAGATTCTGAAGAGTTAAGGAGTGTTTGGGGGCTCTAAAGGCCTGTCCCACTGCACTGACCCCAGGGGAAGTCTGGGCAAGGCCTCATCTGATCTGGGGGCCTCTGGATTTAGGTCCTGGCTGAGTCAGGCAGGGGTTGCTCTGAAACCCAAGTGTAGCTGGTGTTTTATTTTTTTGTTTGTTCGTTTATTGTTCTTTTAAGCTGATGTCTTAAAATAACAGCCTTTGCTGCAATAAAAAGCCCCAAAGACTGGCTCGATGCCTGTGGCTCAAGCGGCCAAAGTACCAGCCACATACACCTGAGGTGGCCGGTTTGAATCCAGCCCGGGGCCTGCCAAACAACAATGACAGCTGCAACCAAAAAATGGCCAGGCGTTGTGGCGGGTGCCTGTGGTCCCAGCTACTTGGGAGGTGGAGGCAGGAGACTCGCTTGAGCCCAGGAGTTGCAGGTTGCTATGAGCTGTGATGCTATGGCACTCTACCCAGGGCGATAGCTTGAGGCTCTGTCTCAATTAAAAAAAAAAAAAGCCCCAAAGACCAAGACCATAAACTTTAGTGTGTGGTATTATGGTTTGAATTGTACCTTCTCCCCCCCCACCCCCCCGCCCCGCCCCATATGCTTAAGTATCTCAGAATGTGACCTTATTTGGGAATAGGGTTGTTGGAGGTGTAATTAGTTAAGATGAGGTCATAGTAGAATAGTTTAGGCCCCTAATCTAATCTGACTGGTGTCCTTATAAGAAGACAGCCAACATGTGAAGATAGACACAAAGGAGAAACACCATGTGACCACAAAGGCAGAGAGAGACTGGGGCAGTGTAGCAGATCCCCAGCAAGGCACTAGCAAGGGGTCAGAAGGGAGGAATAGGCAAGAAAGGATTGCCCTACAGGTTTCAGAAGGTATATGGCCCTGCTGACACCTTCTAGTTGTCAGATCATTTTTTTTTTTTTTTTTTCTTTGAGATAGAGTCTCAAGTGATTCTCTTGCCTCAGCCTCCTAAGTAGCTGGGACTACAGGTGACTGCCACATTTTTTTTTTTTTTGACTAATTTTTTTTTTTAGAGACAAGGTCACACTCATGCTCTGGCTGGTCTGGAACTCCTGAGCTCAGACAATCCACCCACCTCAGCCTCCCAGAGAGCTAGGATTACAGGCATGAACCATCTTGCTGGGCCGCCTTCTTTTTTTTTTTTTTTTGAGACAGAGTCTGTCTCATTTTCTGACTTTGGGTAGAGTGTTGTAGCATCATAACTCACAACAACCTCAAACTCTTGAGTCCAAGTGGTTCTCTTGCCTCAGTCTCCTGAGTAGCTGGTACTATAAGTGCCAGCCATGACACCCAGCTATTTTTTGTTGTTGTTGTCATTGTTTAGCAGGCCTGGGCTGGATTCGAATCCACTGGTCCTGATGCATGTGGCTGGTGCCCTAACCAGTGAGCTATGGGTGCCGAGCCATAATTTTTCTATTTTTATTTATTATTTATTTTTATTTATTTATTTGAGACAGAGTCTAATTATGTCACCCTCAGTAGAGTGCTGTGGCGTCATAGTTCATAGCAACCTCAAACTCTTGGGCTTAAGCAATTCTCTTGCCTTAGCCTCTCAAGTAGCTGGGACTACAGGCACCTGCCATAATGCCCGGCTATTTTTTTTTTTTGTTGCAGTTGTTATTGTTGTGTAGTTGGCCCAGGCTGGGTTTGAACCCGCCAGCCTCAGTGCATATGGCTAATACCTTAAACACTGTACTATAGGTGCTGAGCCAACTTTTCTACTTTCAGTGGAGATGGAGTCTCTTGCTCAGGCTCCTCTGGTACCTTTTTTTTTTTTTTGAGATAGAGTCTCAATCACCCTTGGTAGACTGCCGTGGCGTCATAGCTCACAGCAACCTCAAACTCCTGGGCTTAAGTGATTCTCTTGCCTCAGCCTCCCAAGTAGCTGGGATGACAGGCCACTGCTACAACACCTGGCTATTTTTAGAGCCAAGGTCTTGCTTGGTTCCGGCTAGTCTCCAACCTATGAGCTCAGGCAATCCACCTGCCTTGGCCTCCCAAGTGCTGAGATTACAGGCGTGAGCCACTTCACCCAGCTCATTGGGAACTCCTGAGCTCAAGCAATCCACCTGCCTTGGCAAAGTACTAGGATTATAGGTATGAGCCAACGCACCCAGCTTAGTCTTTAGAACTTTGAGACAACAGATTTCTATTGTTGGCCAGGCGTGGTGGCTCACACCTGTAATCCTAGCACTCTGGGAGACTGAGCCACGGGTTCAAGACCAGCTTGAGCAAGAGCGAGACCCCTGTCTCTACTAAAAAAGTACAAAAAACTGAGGTAAGAGGATCGCTAGAGACCAAGAGTTGGAGGTTGCTGTGAGCTATGATAGTGCCATGGCACTCCATCCAAGGTGACAGCTTGAGACTCTGTCTCAAAAAACAAACAACAATAAAAAACAAAAACAAATTTCTACTGTTTTAAACCACCTAGCTTGTGGGACTTCACTTCATGATGGCAGCCCTACAAAACTGAAAGCTGAAATAAGTGATTGAGGCAAAGATGGCAGTCAATGGAGGCTTATCTGTTGTACCCAAATGAGAGTGAAATTATAGAGAATTACTCCAGCACACTGAGTTCAAATGAGTTTTAGGGTCTTTTGTTTAGCTGGCACCAAAAGGGGGTTCATACCCAAAGAACCCTCAGCCAAGAGAAGCCAGGGAACAGAGCTTTTTTTTTTTTTTTGGTCAGAGCTGGGTTTGAACCTGCCACCCTACTCCTTTGAGCCACAGGCACCACCCAGGGAGCAGAGTTTTTAACTTGTGCTTTGAATTGGGAGGGATTTTTGTTCTAAAAGTGAAGCAGTTACAGAAGCAAGACTTGCAAGATTAGAGTCGATAGGGAGAGGCTAAGTGGGCACAAAAGGGCCTTGAAGGAGGGCAGGTTTTGCATTCAGACTGGGATTTTTCATGATCTTGCAAATCTAAACTTACCTTTCTGTTTCTGCAGGGTGTACAGGGACCTGTAACAATATGTGAGGGGAGGGGCAGTGGAGGCTGCAAAGTTTTAAACCATGTACACAATGGAGTTAGCTGCTACAAAATGGGGTTGATCAGACTCCACATATCAAACCAAGTTTGAGGACACACCCAGGAAAAATACAAACCATAGAGACAAATCTATGACTTGTTTTTCCAAAGTGGGATTTGGGAACACAGGTTAAAAGGGGGAATGGGTATACAGAAAGGGAAAAAAGAGGTGGGTGGTCAGTGAAATTCTTGTGAGGCCTAGGAAATCTATATTTTACTTAGGCAAGATTAATGTTTGAAGAGAAAAAGGGAGTGAAGGAAGCTTCAATTATGTAGCTGTCCCCGATAGGTGAAAGATGTTTGATCTTGTCTTGTGTCTCCTCTGCACCTGAGAAGATAAATTCCTAATCAACATTATTAGTGTGGAAGCTAACAGACTTTAGTTTTAAGACCCAGACAGAGCCTGCAGACCGAAAGTTACAGTTTGCATGTCTGTGTTTATAGGAGGCCAGCAGGAGTTTCTTATGAGTGACCTATGAGGCAGTCCTGGTAGATGCCCAAGGCCTTTTACCTTTTCCTGGAGATCTGGCTAGAACAAGACATTAGCACAGCTTTTCCTTTGGAAGGGGTGTTGCATGACTAGGGTGACCAGATTTTAACATCTGTACGGCGGGACACCTGGGGGGGGGGGCCCCGCGGGGCAGGGGATGGGGCAGGCAGGGCCTGACAACAATGCAAACTTTGATAAGCAGTTCTCGATAATCACTTCTCAGCAATTATTTATTACGGTTTCACATTATAAAATTAACCAAAATAACATAAAACTCATATTCTCGCGAAATAGCCATATGGCGGCCGAAAACCGTACATTCCCTTCTTGTTCTCCAGCCCGTTTCATGCATTCTTTCCAAAAATCGGGAGGTCTGGTCACCCTATGCATGACTCACCCTCCAGGCTTGACTTTGTCTTTTGCCTAAGAGAGTGGGGGAGGGCGGCCCTGAGTTTTTTTGTTTGTTTGAAGACAGTCGCCCTGGGGTTTAGTGCCATGGGTAGCTAGTGAGGGAAGATACCCAGAAAAAGTAAGGTCTAAGAGAACGGAGGTCTTCTCAAGGAGGTGCCAAGGATATGCCTGCACCGTCCTCCCTTTGGTGCCTCAGCTCTTAGGAATTTGTTAACTTAAATTCCTGGGACCGGAGGCTGATGCTTACTTTCACTTCTGTAAAAGCCAGAGCTGTTTCTCCAGCTTGATTCAAACTGACCAATGAGAAAGATACTGTGGGCTGGTACTTTTGGGGGATAAAAAAAGAGAAGACTGAGCCACTTAGGGAGTGTGGCCATTTTGAATTCTGGGCCATTGCTCTGCCACCTGAAATAAACCTATTTTTTTTTTTGGAGACAGAGTCTCACTATGTCCCCCTCAGCATTAAGTGCTGTGGCATCACAGCTCACAGCAATCTCAAACTCTTGGGCTTAAGCAATTCTCTTGCCTCAGCTCCCAAGTAGCTGGGACCGCAGGTGCCCGCCACAACGCCAAGCTATCTTATTGCTGCTTAGCTGTCCTGGACCAGGTTCAAACCTGCCACCCTCAGAGCATGTGGCTGGCGCCATAACCACAGTGCTACAGGCGCTGAGCCTGAAATAAACCTTTCTTTTTCTTTTTCTTTTTTGTTTTAGAGAGACAGAGTCTCACTTTATCGCCCTTGGTAGAGTGCTGTAGCACCACAGCTCACAGCAACCTCCAGCTCTTGGGCTTAGGTGATTCTCTTACCTCAGCCTCCCGAGTTGCTGGGACTACAGGCGCCCGCCACAAAGCCCGGCTATTTTTTTGTTGCAGTTTGGTCGGGGCCAGGTTCGAACCTGCCATCCTTAATATATGGGGCCGGGAGCCCTACTCACTGGGCCACAGGTGTCGCCCACTGCCCCCATTTTAGAGTTGAAGAAAGGAAGTCCCAGGATGGTGAAAACTTGCCCAAGACCACAGAGCAGGAGGGAGGAAGTTTAACAGTGAATGAGGTCTTGGCTCTGTGGAGAGAGAATGGTCTATTTCAGGGGAGGGGCAGCCCGGCCCATAGGCTGGGGACTAGGGGGGAAAAGGCTGCAGGGGTCAGGGGGAGGTGCTGGAGGCACATAGGGAAGCCGGCCAGGGAGGGGTTGAAGGCACCTAGATTTCTCAAAGGGAAAGAAGCCTGCTTGAGCAAAGGCCCTGAGGCAAGAGGGTGCAGGGTATGTTCTAGAAACAAGTGAAGCTGCATGTCTGGTGGGCAGAGGCCAATCCAGGACCTGTGGGGCCTGAAACCTATTTTTAGGAGCCCTCTTTAAGAAAAATAATTTTTTTTTTTTTTGAGATGGAGCCTCAAGCTGTCCCCCTGGGTAGAGTGCTATGGCATCACAGCTCACAGCAACCTCCAACTCCTGGACTCAAGCGAGTCTCCTGCCTCCGCCTCCCAAGTAGCTGGGACCACAGGCGCCGGCCACAATGCCCGGCCATGTTTTGGTTGCAGCCATCATTGTTTGGCGGGCCGGGGCTGGGGATTCAAACCTGCCACCTTAGGTGTACGTGGCTGGTGCCTTAGCCGATTGAGCCACAGGCGCCAAGCCAAGAAAAATAATTTTTAAAAGCTCTACGTTTTAGCTCAGTGCCTGTGGCTCAAGCGGCTAAGGTGCCAGACACATGCACCTGAGCTGGTGGGTTTGAATCCAGCTGGGGCCCGCCAAATGATAGCTGCAACCAAAAAATAGCCAGGCACTGTGGCAGGCACCTGTAGTCCCAGTTACTTGGGAGGCAGAGGCAGGAGAATCGCTTAAGCCCAGGAGTTGAAGGTTGCTGTGAGCTGTAATACCACAGCACTCTACCCAGGGCAACAGCTTGAGCCTCTGTCTCAAAAAAAAAAAAAAAAAAACTCTTATGTTTTGTGAATTTTACAAAACCACTGAATACATTACCAGGCCCCTCTAGGTTTTGGAAGGGGCTCCTAGCAAGGGGAGAAGCCAAAGCTTGACCTTCACTCATTCTAGGAGAGTCAGAGAGGGGGTTGGAGTTGACAGTGTTGCTTTTACCTTCCAGCCAGTTCTTGCTGAATATGGTTGTCTCAAGGGATGAGTAAACCAAGGCCCCGACCGCGGGGTGCTGTGGGGTGCCATGGGGGAGGTAGTGGGAAAACACCCCACACATGGGCAGCGTGCACTGTGTGGAAGAAGGGGGCAGACCAAATCATAGACCAGGAGGTCACCTGCAAGGGGAGCTGGAAGAGGGGACCAGCCACACGGCTGGGCTCCCCACCCAGGTCTGGCTCCTCTAGTCCCCTGTTTGGCTGGGTGGGAAACAAGGGTGCCTGGATTTGGTGGGAAGACTCGTTCTGAACTTATACCTTGGAAACAAGTAGGCACCTAGAGGCAGGGGGGTGCTACCCCTGGGGCAGGATGAGCAGCAGAAAGGGCCAGCCTGGGGCAAAAGCTCCTCCATGGCTGTGAGGGTTCCCTAAGTCAGCCACAGAGCCTGAGCCTTTGTAGAAATGGATGCCCAGCCCAAACAGAGAGCATGAGGCCTGGTCAGAGACATGGAGTGGGAAGGACCAGGAAGCAGCTGGGAGGACAGCATCTGACCATTCCTCCCTGAAATCCCATGTAGGATGGACAGAGTTGGAAGGGGTGACATGGTTGGCATAATGGCCTCCAACACCTCTACATCTCAATCTTGCGTCCTGGGAACAGGTCACGTTCCATGGCAAAGGGGAATTAAAGCTACTCACCAGCTGCTCTTGCACAGAGATCATCCTGGGATCTAAGTCTAGGGGAAAGGCCTAAGGCCCACCACACTGGGACACGTGACTTGATCCTTCCATCTCCAGAAATGTTCCACAATGTGAAACAACCCTCACTCCCCCAATGCTCACATTACAGGCCAAAGCTTTGTGTGGGTGCTGTCCTTTCACTCTAAGCTCAGTGCTGACAACAGGACCTGTGGGAAAGAGATGTCCTCCTGCCAGGCCCAGGGCATGAGGTGCCCTCAGGGAGGGTGTGAGAATGGTTCCCACAGGCACCACCCTTCCGGGACCACCCAAGCATGGGAGTTCCAGAGGAACCACCAAGATTAGACAGCTCCGCTAGGCTCTCCATTAGCATTCAGCTTGGGCCCAAGGACCACATAGCTCAGGCATGTTTAATAAAAACTAAGTACACAGCCTGTAATTAACTCCTAGGCCATCACACCCTCATTATTTCATATCATAAATCACACAAGAGTTTGATAGAAACTGATTTTATTATTAAGTCACATGATACAAAAGAATGAGAACATTCAAAGGGCATTTAGTGAAATACTGCTTTGTCCCAAAGGGCAGGCGGAAAAGGTTAAGGCACAATGGAGGCTCAGAAAATGAGAAATAAGGAGGAGGAAAGACATGTGGTTTGTGTACGGGCCCGCACATGTGCGTGCACCCTGGTCCACCCGACAGATAATTCCCCAGAATCACAATAGTCAGTGGAACTGAGATAACCAGATGGCTGGAGCCAGCCAGGACTGGGTAGCTCAGTGAGGTCAGGACAGGTCCAGATGTGGTAGCTGACACCACCCTGCGCCTGGGACATTCCAAAAGGCTGGGGACACCTCCCCATCTATTATGACAAATAACAAAGTTGCTGCTGCTGGGAGACTGGCTCACCTCAAAACTGGAGTATTCAGTTACTGGATGGAGGAGGTAAACAGGCTCTCAGACCTGCTGAGAGGCTGGCATTTCCTCTCCCACAGGCCCCCACTGGGAAAGAAAGACAAAGGCCCCTGTGCTGACCAGGGCCTGCCTATCTTCTGCAGAAGTCCCAGGAAGCACCCACCAGTGTGGAGTCCAGGGGCTGGCAAAGCCCTCCTCTTGCAGAAAGGCCCAGCTCATCAGGGAGAGACTGAGCCACTGTCCTGGGAGGGCAAAGTTGGGGAAAAGTGAAGCCAAGCATCCACATCAAAGCCACCTTTCCAAACATCCTTGAGAAAGAAGACACTGTTCCTGTTACTGGGCCTTTCACAGGCTGGCCCGGGGTAAACCACAGCACAGTCTCTGAAGGAAAGCCAGCAGCTCTAAGGTTAATGCGGCTTTTTTCTCGAGTTGCCCCAAAAGTTAACAGATTTTTTTTTTTTGGAGACAGAGCCTCAAGCTGTCCCCCCTGGGTACAGTGCAGTGGCATCACATCTCACAGCAATCTCCAACTCCTGGGCTCAAGTGAGTCCCCTGCCTCAGCCTCCCAAGTAGCTGGGACCACAGG
>CAUYQV010046867.1:0-41590 GCA_963574575.1 Galagoides demidoff
TTTGTCAAAAAACCATTTTTGGTTTTTCAACACAAAACCCGTGGCCCCCCCCCGGGTGGCCCGTTCCGGCAACCGCACCCCCCCCCCCCCCCCCCCCCCGCCAGGGGCACGTCCCACTGGGCCCAAGGAGGTGAACATCACGTGACATAAATGTATTCAGAGTTACGCCGCTCAGCATGGCTCCTGTATTGCCAAAACCACTTCATCCGGAAAAGGAAGCAAATGGCTCTGAACCCCAGAAAAGGCAGGGGACCTCACTCACGTTAAATGGCAGTGAAAGCACACAACGCTACCATTTTTTACCTATCTGACTGGCAAAAAGCCAAAAATGGAAACCACTGGGCTTTGGCTGGGCTGGAGGTAAGCCACCGCTCTCCCCTACCTTCCTCGGGAGAGGGTCACTTGGCCAGACCTGTACAGAAGATGAGCTGACAGCCTCTATCGAAATTTCAATGCCTATGTCCTCCACCCCAGTAGCAATCCACTTCTAGGGATTTATCCTCCAGTTAGCCTGGCCCACATGCAAAATGACAAGCGTACCTGGATGCATGGCACAGAAAGCTGGAAAGATCCTCAGAGTGTAGAGCAGATCTGTTTAAGACGCAGCTCGCTGCACTCAGTGGAGGGCCGCACAGCTAAGCAGCAGCACGAGGAAGCCTCTGACATGTGCCACGGGGCAATTCTCAAGGTAGATGTTTAGGGGGAAGGGCAAATTGTGGCACCACGTATGTGGCAGACTGCCAAGAGGGAGAAGAGGTGGAGGCAGGAAATACATGTGAGCATGATTCACACATGTGCAAACCTACATGTGAAAAGACACACTAGGAATCAGCAACAGTGATTGATTGCTCAGGGTGGGGAGGTTAGAGTGGGTTGAAAGGAGACTTACTTTTCTCCCGTTCCTTTTGAATGTTACACCATGGAGATATATTACCAAGTACAAAAAAAGAAAAATGAAATACTTCAGGGACATTTTGAAAATTGATCTTTAAATACCCTTAATAAGGATTCAAATGGCTTTGACATAAATTCCAAAATGAAGAATTTTCCGAACAGTGTCTTGGACACATGTCCTTGAACTCAAGAAGTGAGCCCCCAACTTTAACTCCAGAGTATGGTGCCCAGCTGCTTGCCCCTGCCCCAGGATGCTGTCCCACTGCCCCATCTGGCCTTCCTCCTGTCCACACAGGTGCTGTTTCCACTCGCTGTGGAAACCTGATGTGAGATTCTGCTGAGACACGTCTAGGTAGACTCAGAGGTGGATCGTAACTGCACACACTGGGGTGTCTCTGTCTGCCCCAAAGTGGAGAGGGTAGAAGGCACCAGTGCGTCACACAGATCTGGGTGTTTATCCCAGCTCTGTCCCCACTGGCTGCTTGCCCTTTCCCTAACCCAGTGGGCCTCCCTTTCTGCAGCTGTGAATGAGGCTGAAAGGGTGGTGGGCCGATGGAAGATGAAATGATGGAAGGTGTGTAAAGGCCCAGCACATAGTAGGGCTAAGTAATGGCAGCAATTGGTATTACAACTCCATTCATTCTTCCATTCGCCTGTCAATTTCCTTGACTCCAAATAGTATCTGTCCTTCCTCATTGCCGCCCCTCCTCCAGCAAGTGTTACCTGATCCGCCTTCTCTTTCTCCTGTGATTCTCCCTCCCATCCCTCCATGATCTGACGCCTCCAGCCCAGCGCTTCTGGTCTATCTGAGTCCTATCACAGTCTAGGCCACAAGACGGCAGCCCTGCCCAGAACACAGGCTGAGCACAGCGAGGCGGCTGAGGAGAACCCTCACCCTGCACACATCAGCCTGCTTGGCCCCACTGTGTGCCAGCCCGCTGAGTGCTCAGAGGGCTCTAGCTCACTGGAGCCATGTGGCTTCCCCATGCAAAGGTGCTCCTGTCACCACCCTGCCATCATCCCCATTTTATCTTTTTTTCCTTACTTGTTTTTTAATTTGGACTTTGGGTGCCAAGAGTTGAGAGTTCATCATTTGTATCAATTCTTGCCCCTTGCTTAAATGAATTGAATTGAATTTCCCTTTTATGCCACCCTGCCCTTTCTCTACCCCTCCAGCCCAGGTACTTAATCTGTTCTCTGTCCTTGAATATGCATGAATCCTTTTAAAGCGCTTAGGGATGTGTATTATGTTTGTGAGATTTTTTTCAATTCATAGAAATGATCTACAGATTCCCTCCTACCTTCATTCTCCCTGCCACATCCACCTGGGTTTCTTAGATGCCCCTGAGGTTTCCTTTTCATGACACAGACATGGGTTACCATCTACTACTGGCGTCCTCAAACAGCAGCGCAGTGATCCTCGGCCTCTTCCTTCTGGACCTTGGAAGAATGTCTCTGGGGTATCCACTCAGGAGGGCAGTGCCTGGGTCATCGGATATACTCCTACTCGCTGTTCCTGGGTACATACTGCCCAGTCCAGACACCAGCGGAGTGTGGGACTCCCCCCCCCACACACACACACACAGCCTCGCTAGCACTTGGTAGTTACCGGCTTTCTAAAGTTTGCCAATCTGGGGGTTGTGGGTCAACTATCCAAGCTCATTTCTCTGTGGTTGAGCATCTATTCATGCAGGTTTGCCACCCTCTTCCCATTTTACAGTGAAGCCAGAGGCTCGGCCCTCAAGGTTGTAGGAGGTGGGGCTGAGGGGCACAGCCAGGTATGTGACAGGCTGAGGGCCTGCTTGTAGCTCTCTTGTCCCTCACAGCAGCAGTGTCCATCTTCCATTCAGTAGAGGAACATTTATTGGCACATGATCTCAGGAGACTTCCGTTAGGGACAGTGGCTTTGAATGAGCAGAAGTCATGCCTGTCCATCTACCCAACTGACAGGAAAGAGGAACGGTTTGGGAGGCGGGGCCTCACTGCTGGGTGGAGCAGGGCACCAAGGAGGAAGCAGGAGATCAGAAGCCACTAGGACCACATCAGGGCTGGTGCAAGCTACATTCCTCCCTATCCCTGGAGTAAAATCCATACTTGTCATGGTGTCCACATGGCCCTCCATAATCAGCCCCTCTCCCTCTCTGACGTTATCTTTCACCCTCTCCACCTTGCCCCCTCCAGCCACACTGGCCTTTCTGTGTCCTAAGCTCGTTCTGGCCTCAAGCCCTTTGCACTTGCTATCCCTTCTTCCTGGAATGCTCTCCCCACGGTCTCTACATGGCTGGCTCCTTCTCTTCCCCTAAGTCTTGAATGTTGCCTCTTCAGAGAGAGAGGCCTTCCCTGATAAGCTCATCTAAATATCATGCCCCTCTCCAAGTCCTTCTCTATTTAATACCTGTTAAAATTTGTCCACCTAACCCTTAAGGAGACTTAAGATTATCTTATTTATCTAGCTGTCCACCTCATCACAGTCTGCCTCCCTTGCCTGACTGTGCTTGGCTCCCACCTGCCCACCAGACTACACGCATGGACTCTGCCTCATTTACCACCATAACCTAAGGACCCGGAAGAGCCCGTGGCACATGGCAGACTCTTGGGCAATGGCTGTAGGATGAATGAAAGAAGGAAAGGAGGCATGCATTGAGGGGCACCAGATCGCTCACTCTCTGAGGGCCCCTCTGTGCCAGGGATAGTTCATTCGGCAGGCAGCCCCTCAGGGAAGGGGTCCTTTCACAGAACAGGAAGCTGCTGCGCAGAGATTCAGCCCCTTACTGGGGGACTCACAGCTCAGGGGTGCTAGTTTATCATACTTTCTGTACTACAGTCAGAAGGGCTCTTGTTGCCCTGTATCCCTGCCCCTCCCCAGTGGCGTCTTCTTTCTTAAGACCAAGGTGACACTGCATCATGAGTCCTATGGCCATTTGCAGAGGCCCCTCTCTGCCCTGCGTGCCTTCCCATTTCCCCTCCCCCAGCTACCAGCCTTTTGATCCTTTAGCTCCATGCAGTGCCTGTGAGATGCGTCTGTTTCACCTGTACCCATAGTTCATTCCTTTCTGTGCTGAGTAGTACCCCAGTGTTATCCATGCACCTGTTGGTGGACCATTGCTTCCAGTTTGGGCTGATGATGAGAAAAGCTGCTATAAACACTTGCATACGAGTTCCCGTCTGAACCCCATTCCCATTTCCCTTTCATTACTCTTCCATCTGAGAGTGGGGTGGTTGGGTTACATGGTAAGTATACGCTTAATTTTATAAGAAATTGACAAACTGTTTTCCCCAGTTCCAGTTGTAACCAGCACTTGGTACTTTCAGTTATTTTTAATTTTAGCCATTCTGAGGGATGTGTAGAGTAGCCCATTCTGGTTTTAATTCACATTTCTTTGGTAACCAATAAAGGTGAGTATCTTTTTATGTGCTAATTTGCCACCAACATCTATTTTAGGGTGAAGTATCTTTGTAAATCTATTTCCCGTTTTCACTGAATTATTTGTTATTAATGAGCACAGTGTGTGCCTGTGTGTGTGTACTGGATACAAGTCTTTTATCAGACACAACTTTTGCAAGTATCTTCTCCCAATCTGTGGCTTGCTTTTTCATTTTCTGAAGAACATTATAAGCAGAGAAGTTTTAAATGTTTATTAAGTCAAATTTGTCTTTTTCCTTTCTTGGTTTATGCTTTTGGTGTCTTATCAAACAAATCTTTGCCTACCTGAAAGTTGGCTTTCTGATAACGACCCAGCTGATAGAGGAAAAATACACCATCATAGAGAAAGTAAGAGGCGTGAACTCACAGCAAGGAGCTGCCCTCCTGAAAAGAAAATTCCTAACGCAACTACCCCCCTTTGTTTTGTTTCATTAAAACACCTGTAGGGAAGTGCCCATAGCTCAGTGAGTAGGGAGCCAGCCATACACCGAGGATGGCAGGTTTGAACGTGGGCCAAGCCAGCTAAACAATGATAACTGTAGCAAAGAATAGCCGAGCCTTGTGGCGGGCACCTGTAGTCCCAGCTACTTGGGAGGCTGAGGCAAGAAGATCACTTAAGCCCAAGAGTCTGAGGTTGCTGTGAGCTGTGACACCACAGCACTCTGCCAGGGGTAACATGGTGAGACTCTGTCTCAGAAAAAGAAAAGAAAAGAAACACCTGTTAGCCTAACTTGTTATCTCTAAGAGTGTTTTTTCCATAACCTTGAAAAGTTCTGGGTGAACAGTAGGGGTACAGCTCCCTGCTCCAAGTCTCTGCTTCTTGCCAGCCCAGGATTCCAAGGACTCCGATAAGCCAGAAAGAATGCCTGCAACTGTGTCACTGCTACTTTTGTTATCTGTCTGCTGAAGCAGGGGGAAAAAGAGCATTTTTACCCTTTAAAAACACCTAGCCACTTCTCCTTGGGGGACCCCAGCACTGTCTTCCTTTCTTCTTAACACGGCCATTCTCTCCCCGGCCTTTTCCTCTTTCTCTCTTTCTTTCTTGGGAAAATAAATATACTTTATACTTTTCTCTATCCTAAACCTTGGGAATTATTTCTCCACCCACCGTGAGCACCTACCTAGTAAGTTTACGCCCTAACATTAACCCAAGGCCAACAGATTTTTGTCCTGTGGTTTTGTTTAAAAGTTTTAGATTTACTGCAAGTTATTTCAACTTAACTCCTCTGTTTCTTTCTTTCTTTCTTTTTTTAGTTTTTGGCCAGGGCTGGGTTTGAACCCACCACCTCCAGTATATGGGGCCAGCACCCTACTCCTTTGAGCCACAGGCACTGCCCTAACTCTTCTGTATGGTGTGAGGTGCGAGGGGTAGAGATTTAATTTTTAACACATGGATGTAAAATGCAATTTCACTTGTGGAATCATCATACATATATCCTCCCACAAAGATACAAAATGGATGTATATTGCAAACTTGACCGAAAGGGAAAAACATTGGAAACAGGCTATCCCCACCATTTAAAGACTAGTTAAGCACATGTTGGCCCCTCCATATGGTAAACATGCAGACCCAGAACTGGTGTCCAGCCATCGCCACGTAGAGCTACAGGTGTCGTGCACGGCTGGGACCTGCTCTCGTTGGTCAGAGTCCATGCTGAACAGTTATCATAAAAAAAAAAAAAAAATGAGGCTCTCTTTATAGAGTGATATAGGTAGTTCTCTAAAACATGCTGTTAAATAACAAAAAGACAGTGAAGGATAGCGTGTGAAGTTTGCCAGCCATGGGTAAAATCTTCCTACACGTCCTCTCTTGCGTGTGTAGATGACATCTCTGGGCAGTCACAAGAAACCCAGGACAGGAGTTGCCTCAGAAAAGAGGGGTCCATCCAGGGATCTGGAGGGCAGGAGTGGGAGATAGATTCACTTTTCACTATTTCCCCTTTTGTGCTTTCAAGCATTTGGGCTGTGGATTTGTATTATACACTCAGAAAGTAAATACGAAAGAAAAATAAAACCCAACCAGAAAGCCCTACTCCCCTGGGGATGCCTAATCTGTGCACGGCCCTCTCCTGTCTGGGGAATCCTCCCAGGGTTTTCTTTGGGTTCCCCTGCATATGACTGCTTCTGCCAAGCCAGCATGATGAAGACTTCTTGTTTCTCAGATGGGGAAACTGAGGCTCTGAGCAGGACTGACATTCCCAAAGTCACCTGGCTCAAACCCAGGTGTCTACCAGGAACAGAGGGTCTTGGAACCAGGGAAGGGGCTCTCAGTCCCTCAGCTCGGTAACCCAGACTGAGTCACGTAAGGTACTGTTCAGAGGGAGCCCATCTGGAAGCTATCGCCACCATCCACCCTTCTCCTCGGCTGCAGAGGAGCGGTGGGTGGAGACCCTGGCCTATGCATACATCTGTTTCTCATCAAGACTTGTGCTGGGACTGGGCACCCGCCCTGGAAATCCCATTTCCCAGCTCAGCTGGGCCACCCTCAGACCAGCCCCCCTCCCCACTGGGACTGAGTAACCCCACAGGGCATGTGGAGAGACAGCCCGCAGAGCTGCCACGGTGGGTTTCTAGTTCCAGAACGCATGTCCCTTGACCTCTCAGAGCTTCAGGTGACCCTACTTGGGGGGACTGAGTAAGTCCACTCGTGCAAAGCAGTGAGCACAAGCTGTTACCTCCTAACACCCCGAGGCCTTACTGCACTGCCAGTGCCCACACAAGGGTGCACCCACCAGTGCACCCAGCACTCTTTCAAACCCTCAATATGGAGACTTCTTGGCAACAGCCGTCCAGAGCTAAGTGGTCCTAGGAGCTTGGCTTTTTGACCACCCTGCTGAAGCCAAGTTGAGCAACTTGCCCAAAGTCACCCAGACGGCAGGGGGCATAGCAGGAATTGAACCTTAGTGTATGGCTCCAAAATCCCCCCTGCAAAGGCCCTTGCTGTGCACCCAAACCCCTTTCCAGTGGGTCCCTGACTCCTGTGGGTGCCCATGGTGGTGTTCCCAAGATGAAGACCAACAGTGATCGCGGCCAGCATTGGCTGACGGACAGGCAAGCATCCGCAGCACGCTGGGAGAGGAATCTTGGCCCTCCAGCCCCTGGAACTAAATAAGAAAACAAGAGATCCAAGGGGGCTGGAGACAGCCAGGGTGGGGAGTGAGGCTAACAGACCACCCCACATGGGACTAGGAGTCTAGAGCAGCCTACTGGAGAGGTGGGGTACCCCTGCATGTGAAGGGTACATGCTGTCCCTCCACCTATGCCTTACAGAAAGGTGCCATATGGACAAAGAGGCAGTGCCGAGGACTTACCCTGCGCCCTGTTAGAAAGAAACTGGCTGCAGCCCAGCTGTCCATCAGGGCAGTTGGCCCTACTGATGGTGGCCCAGCCACGAGGTGGAAAACTATGCAGTGATGACACAGCCTGACGCAGGGCTCCCTCGCACACTGACGGGCTCCGTGCAGAGCCCATTGTTCAGCAGACAAAGGAAGCTACAGGGTGGCCTGTGCAGGGTGTCCGGGGAGCTATCCAGGAGCTGGGAACCCTGAGTGGATGAGCGGACAGGACTTTAACTCCTAAAAGTGTTGTACCAAAATAAGAAAATGACAGAGCAGGCATGCAGTGCTGTGCCTAGCGCCTGGTGGGCACCCAGTGTCACAGCCCCTGGTGACTAGTGAAGAGGGTTGTCAGGCCCCCGTCCCCCAAGTACCTAACTGAGGGCGGTTCTAATGCAAGTGGCAAGAGAGGTCCAGGGAGGCAGGGATGAGGTGGCAGGGAGCCTGGGGGCTCAAGTCTCACGGTGATTTATGGAGTGCTAACAATGGGCCAGGCACCTTCTCAGTGTGGAATCTTCCATTATCAGCCCAATTTTACAAAGGAGGGAACTGAAACCCAGCAGGCTTCACTCACAGCTAATAAAGAGCAAAGTCAGGCCACAAAGCCAAGGCTATCTGACATCTGAGCCCATTCTTCTAATCTCCGCTCAGTCCTGCCTCCGGTAGCCACCACTGGGCAGCCCAGCCCGCCCTCTCCTCACAAACCTTCCTACCCAACCTGAGGGCTGGACGGGGGTCTGAGGCTGCCCTGTAAGGCACTCAGGCCTCTGCTCTGGCATCCCATCCAATGTGGAGTGAGGGCAGCCAGCAGTGGGTGGCTGCTAGGCCAAGAAAGCTGGGAGTGATTAGGGCCAAGTCAAATTTTCTGGACAGAGCTGCCTACTGCATTTTAATCAAGTGGGGCTAGAAAGAGTTGTCATTCTGCAGTGGTCTTGGGGCAGACAGGACCTCGGCCCCTGGAGGAGTGAGAAGGGCATAGAGATGGGGGTGGGGAGAAGTCAGGGTGGAACTGGGAAGCAGGAAGCATGTGGAGGATGAGTCCTCTGGGCCCTTGAAGACTTCTTCTTACTTCCTTTTCCTCCTCCCTGCAGGTTTTCAAAACATCTGCCCAGGGCCAGGCACCGTAGCTCACACCTGTACTCCCAGCTACTCAGGAGGCTGAGGCAGGAGGCTTGAAGCCAGGACTTGGAGGTTGCAGTGAGCTATGATGACATCACTGTATTCTAGCCCCATGTGACAGAGCAAGACTCTGTTTCATAAAGAAAACTCTGCTCTTGCATGCATTCAGACCACAGGGACAATTTCTGGTCCTATCTTCTCCTTCTGGTGGAAAATTTCTTTTTCAGGGGAGTAAAGCTTGCGTCCCGGCAGGAGTGTGTCAGTGAGAGGTGCTGGAAAGGTGGAACAGGGATGACTAGAGTCCCTCTCAGTGAGGGAGGTCTAGTCCCATTGCCCACCCTACTCCAGGCATAACACTGGCCATGGGTTGAGGGTCACATGGAGTGGCAGCAGCCAGACCAGTTGGAAGGGAGGAAGGGACCTTAGGAAGAATCTGCATTAGTAATACTAATTGCAACACCAGCAATCGCAATGGAATGCCAAAGTAATAGTAATGGCCCTGATTCCCAGCAGTTCACCCTCTTCACCCTCACCATGACCCCAGGAACTGGGCCAGGTCTGGGATTTCCATTTATTTTGTTCACTGCTGTGTCCTCAGCCCGTGAATAATGGTGGCACGTGGTGGAATGAAGATCCCAGGCTATGCTGGAAGGATGCTGATGAGGACATGCTGCCTTCCCATGGTTCTGCCCTTTGGAGAGTATCCTCATACACCCTCTGGGCCTCTGTGTTCCCATCTGTAAAATGGGCTAGCTGACACTAGCAGTGTCTTCAGTGCTGGGGCAAGGGAGGAAATCAGCCCAGCCTGGAGAACAGCAAGTGCTTTTGAATACTGGTGGAGACTCCTATTATTGTTACCATCGCGTTATTGTTATTGTTAGTCTCTCACCCTGACTACTTGTCATCTGCCACAGGCCACTGTCTGGTAGTCAAGGGGAGAGAGCTGGAGGGCAGTCTGGTCTGAGCACCGCAGTGTGGTCACTGCTGGCTCTTCAGCACCCTCACCTTCCATTCTCTGCCTTTGCAAAAGCCACAGGGAACACCCTCCCTGACCAGCCTACACACCTTTGCAGGTGTCCCGGGTGTTGGATGAGCTTGAAAGGCACAGGGCACTGACCCCCACAGAGGTTTATTTCTCACTCCCCAAGAACCTAACACAGGTGATCCTGGTGAGTGAGCAGCTCTCTCAAGCAGTGATTCCAGGACCCAAACTCCCGCCATCCTGTGGCTCTTGTGTCTTCCCCAGTGGCTCCAGAGGTCTCCGGCCTGAGTGCATCAACCCCACAGGAAGGCAAGGAGTCTGGTAGATTTTAACTTGGTCCTATGTCCTCTCCTAACTACAGGGAAGACTGGGCAATGTGGCCACATGTGGGGTGGGGTTGGGGCTGGAGAGGCGGGGAAAGGTACCTGGTTTGATCACTGCTGTATGGTTTCTGTCTCAGGTGGGAGCAGATTTTCTGACTAAGATCCTGAGATTGTCAGGGTAAAGTTCACAGAGAAAAGTGCCCTGGGTGCTGCTGCTGGCCACAGGGCCACCATGGGGCAGGCACTGTTATGTGCTATTGAAGTCGGTCCTTCTGTCCCCAGTTCTAGAGATGCAGGTACGGAGAAGTGAGATGTACTCCGGCTGCCTGCCTGCTGGCATGATGGAGGCAGGTATGAACTCAGGGTTGTCTGACTCAAGACCTTGGGGAGGGGAAGGGCCATGGGCCACAGTGGCATTTAATGCAGTCTTTATGGCTTGTCCTTTGCTCCCAGGAAGGTCCTCTAGTTGGACAGTTCCTCTGAATTATGCCCCTCTCATCCCAAATAAAAGCCCTGGAGGATTGCTGAGCCAGTATCTCCATGTCCCAGAAAACGACAGAAGAAACCTGGGCCAAGAACAGGGTTTTTACAATCTCTGCTGATCCAGGGTATGGGGAGTGTAGCCAGTACTCCCTGTTTCCCTCCTCTGCTAACAGACCACTCCCCAACCTTTGCCCTGGGGGACCATCCCTACCCACTCAAAGTCTAGAGGGTGGAGGTGACCCCTAAAATGGCCACTTGGCACAACCCATCTCTGCAGGCCATCACAATCTGTTCCAAACGGGAGCATGATCCCCTTGGAACCAATGTGATCTACTTCCTAGGAATTTTATGAGGACTTGGGGGGCAAAGAGGTACATAGGTCAGGAATTCTTTCAGCTACAAGTAGCAGGGAATGTAACGCTGAGGCTTAAACAATAGAGCAGGGGTTTCCAACCCTTTTTTATCTCATAGCACGCTTGAATCTATAGTTAAATTTCCAAGGCACACGTAAATTATGTGGATCAAATAAAAAGAGTAAAAAAATTACTGCGCTTTGAATCTCTTTTGAAGATAATGTAATTAATGATTTTTAAAATTTTTCATGGCATAGCAATAGAGGTTTGTTGTTGCCTCTTAGGAAGAAGCTGGACTTAGGAGTCCAACAGCTTTCCAGTGTCGGGCTACTGTGATGATGGGATCTTCTTGCCTTTCCTTCATGGTTGCTCGATGGTTCCGGCTCCAAGAGTCATGCTTGTGTTTAACACAAAGTGGGCAGGGGCGGCTCCAGCCACATCCACTCCTGTTATCAGGGCAGCCAAAGCTCTCCCTGCCACTGACTTCTGCTTCTGTCTCACTGGCCAGAACTGTGTGCTGTGGCTGCCCTCCTGTGGGAAAGGTGGAAAGATAAACGTTTGGCTGCACAGCCTTTATAGTGAGAAGTGTCTAAATAAATGAATAAATCTACGGACAGCAGTCCCTGGGCCAAGGGCATACCTCTTGTCCTAGTGTGGAATGAAAAATGCCCCACTTAGAAAAACAGGCAAATCTGAGAATTTCTGTTCTCCATAGAACTTCATCTTGCTGCCAATTCTCAGAAAACTGTTCCTGCCAAGGAGACATCTTTGTGGGGAAGGTAAGTTTGCCCTTTCGAATTTCCAGGCCTATTTCTGCCTTCCTGACCAGCCCCAGTATGCATCGGGCTCTGGTTTGAGCTTTCCTTCCTCTCATTCATTTAATCTTCCCACACTCCCTGCAAGGTAGAGACAACATCTCACCTCCCCAAGGCAGAAACTGAGCTTAAGAAGTTAAGTGACTTTCTCAGCTTCACTCAACTGGAAGGTGGAGGAATGAGCCCAGGATGCCCAAGGCCGGAACCCAGGGAGCGAGCTGCCCTTCTGCAGCTGGTGGGTGTGGTGGTGTGGGCTCAGCTGGGGTCTCCACCCTTTGGGTGTAGAGTCTGCTCTGTTGGAGGCCAGCCTTAGTGTCACCCACGTCTTTAGTGCATGGAGGGATTTTCTGTCTCAGCTATGGAATCCTGAACCCATCTCCTAGCTTTGCTGAGACTGTTTTCCTCGACCACAACATGGGTTTCCTAACACCCTGTCACTCTGAGTGTGATCACAGAGGTGGTGGCACAGTTCCTGATCCACAGTGAGCCCTTGGGAAATGCTCCTTATAGCAGCTGAGACAAAAGTAACAATAACCACAGCCACTGAAGGCCAAGATTTCAACACATGTTTTGGAGGGACACAGTTCAACCCATAGCAATGAGGTCAGGCTGCCACGTTACCAACAGCCCACTAGAATAAACTTTTTTTCTTTCTCATGCTTCTTGTCCCGTTTGGTAAGTCTGAACTCAGGGAACCAGGGCTGGCACAGTCTGACCCCTTGATGCTGCTGCTAACTCAACCCAAGGCTTCTGATTCTCCACAGTAGGAGAAGGAAGCACAGACACTCACACAAGGGTTCTTAAAGGTATTCACTCACATTCATAGGTCCAAGCAAGTCGTGCCATGCCTAATGTCAAGAGGAAGGGGCCTAGGAGAGGAAAAGACCTGGACGTCCTGGAGAGATGCCATTAAATACCAAGTCCTTGCATTTGGATTTGCAGTTAAATATTGATATCTTCTAGAGAACTTGTAGGGAGGAGTAATTTCCTGAGAAAGAGGTTGCAAGAAGGACCAAGGAGAAATGAGAAAGATCACGGGTCACATCTCAGACCCCTGGGATGTGAAAGATGAGCTTCTGGGTACAAGTCTTTGCCATGTGATTCTGACATGTGCCATCTCATTCGGCCTTTACCGTGACTTTAAAGGGTGAATATGGAGTTTCCCATTTTACTAAGGAGGAAACGGAGGTTCAGCCCCTTGTCCAAGGTTCATAGCCAGTTAAGTGGCCAAGCAAAGAGCTCCCTGGACCTATATCGGCTCTTGCTGTCTAACAAACCACCCTGAAAATGTATTTCTCATATTTCTATAAGTCAAGTGGACTTTCCTCTGGTCTGGTCTGGGCCACCTCAGATGGGCTGGATGGTCTAGGGTGGCCTCACTCCCAGATCTGGTGCATGGTCCAATGTCAGCTGAGATGAGAGGATGACCTTGCCAAGTGAGTCTCATCTTTCTCAGGCAAACCACACTGGGGCAGGAGGTGTCTCAGGGTCCCAGGTGCAGCAAGGGAGCAGGCCCCAGTGTACAAGCCCTTTCAAGCCCCTGCTTACCTCACATTTGAAAATGTCCTGTTGGTCAAAGCAAGTCAGGTAGCCAAAGTCAGATTCAAGGGAGTGGAGAAATAGACTTAGCTTTTTTTTTTTTTTTTTTGAGACAGTGTCTTACTCTGTTGCCCTGGGTAGAGTGTTGTGGCATCACTGTAACTCACAGCAACCTCAAACTCTTGGGCTTGAGCAATCCTCTTGCCTCAGCCTCCCAAGTAGCTGGGACTACAGGTGTGCACCACTATACCCAGCTAGTTTTTTTCTATTTTTAGTAGAGATAGGGGTCTCACTCTTGCTCAGGCTGGTCTTGAACTCCTGAGCTCAAGCAATCCACCTGCCTCAGCCTCCCAAAGAGCTAGGAATGAGTCACGGTGACCGGCCCTAGACTTTGCCTCTTAATAGGAGAAACTGCAAAGTCAGTGTGCTTATAAGGATGGGTGGTATCTGTGGTCAATTTTGCAGTCTATCACGGAAACAACCCCTGGTGTCCAGCAACAGGGAATCAGTTAAGAAAATCCCAGCAGCACCCCAATGGAGGCTTGGAACTTATGCCACCATGGACCACACACTTACAGAATATTCTGCAGAGGAAAGTAGTCTGTGATATACAGAGGTATTATTAAGCAGGTAAAGCAGACTATAAAATTGTGTGTACCATTTCTCAGCCATCAGATTGGCACAGACATAAGGCCTTACCATACCAGGTCAGCGAAGGCAGGGGGCAGAGCATTGGCAAAGCCCATGCCCTCCCAGAGTGAACTCAGGAAAGCTGCTTGGAGCATGATTTGGCAATTGACTCAGTCTGACCATTTGTGTGTTCCATGTCCCAAGGGGAACACTTCTTAGTTAGTACCCTAGAGAAACACTTGCTCTTGGCACAAGGGGTCCTGTATAAGATCGTAATAGCAATACTGTCAGGAATAACAAGAAAACTGAATTGACCCAAATACCCATCTGCCAAAGTCTGGGTAAATGAAGAGCGGTATAATTATATGATGCAATGCTACACAGCAATGAAAAGAAAATGACCTTGGTCACAAAATCTAAAGTGTAATTTAGATAGATTTGGAAAACATAGTGTTCAAACTGGACATTGCATGCAGTATAATAGCACATACTTAAGTTTCGAGAGCACAGTTTGGGGGGGTTGTTTATTTATTGCTTTTTTGTTTGTTTGTTTTTGGAGACAGGGTCTCTGTCTTTTGCCCAAGCTAGAGTGCAGTGGTGCAATGATCGTTCACTACAACCTTGAATTCCTGGGCTCCAGGGAACCTCCAACTTCATCCTCCTGAGTTGTGACTAGACGTGTGTGCCACCACACCTGGGTAATTTTTTTTTTCTTTTTTTCTTGTGTAGAGACAAGGTCTCACTATGTCACCCTGGCTGGGCTCTAGCTCCTGGCCTTAGGCCATACTCTCACCTCGGCCTCCCTAAGTTCTGGGATTGCAGGCATGAGCCACCAAACCCAGTCGAGAACATACAAACATTGTACATTATTTATATTATCTATAGATCTACCTCCCTCTGGGCAGGGAGAGATAGAAAATGAGATTGAGAAGGAATTACGAGGGATACCAACTGTTTTTTGTAATATTTTATTTCTCGAACAATCTAAGACAAATATGTAAAATGGTGATATGTGCCCACTTGGAGTGATGAATGCAGGGGGGCAGATCCTGTGCACTTGTCTGATTTTTTTCCAGAAAACAAATCCAAAATAAGTAAATCAAAATTAAAAATGATTTAGGCAACATTCCTGTGATTGTTGTTTTTGATTTCTTTTTTTTTTTTTTTTTTTCACAGAATCACCATACACAAGAAATATGCACCCATATGCAGAGGGAAATTATTTGGGAGGGGGAAACCTCCACAATGTTAGCTGTGGTTTTGCCTCTGGCTGGCCAGAGCGCAGGCAACATTTATTTTCTCCCTCTTGCCAATGTGTCTTTTCTGACTTTTCTACGAGGGACACACAGTGCTTGTTTAATAAAAACAAACAAAATGCAGAGAAGCTTGTTGGTTCTCTGGGTCACAGGGTCCTCTGGGCCTCCATGGGGTCTCAGGTTCCAAAATAGATCTGCCCTCTGACCTGGCAGGCTCATTCTTCCCATCCTGGAGGGAATGCCAGATGCTGGCTCGCAAGCAGCGGCGAGCTCCCCAGGCCTGAGAAAGGACAGGCATGGATGGTGGCCAAGGCCAGGCACAGCCAAGGGGGGCACAGCCAGGGGGGACACATGCTCCACCCTGGTCCCCTCAGCCTCTGAGGCGGCAGAACCAGGGCTGTCATTGTTCAAAATGGAAACTGAGGCCAAGGAGGATACCCTGGGGAAAAACAGGGTTGCTAATAACAGAGGCAGCCGCGTCTGGGGCCGGTCTGGCTAGGACTGGGTGTCGATACGCTGGGTGACTTGGGACAAATCCCAGTGCATTTCTGGGCCAATTTCTCTGGCAGTCCCAATGGAAATAATCCTACTTCCTACTGCACCTTTAGCTCTCCCAGAGTCTGAAGGACATTTTCATGCAAAGAGATACTGGATCTTTCCAGTAATAGCAAGGATAATAATAACAGCTACCAACTATAGCTCACTTTAGTACTAAACGCTTAAATGGCATTTTCTCATCTTACTCTCCTGTGGCCCATTGTATTTTCCAAAAATGGCCACAGTAATATTCCCTAACCCCACATGCTCTTCTGTAAACTTGCCACTGCCCATCAAGAGGTAGAGTCTATTCTCCTACCCCTGGAACGTGGGTGGGATTTGTGACTGCCTCTTTGAAGAGAGCACAGAGGATTTGACCCTGCGGGCATTTGTGAAGTTAGGTCATCCAGATCATATGCCTTCTGCCCAAATCTCTCCCTCGAGATGCTCGCTCTCGGAAGCCAACCACCATGCCACGCAGAAGCCCTGACCACTTGAAGAGGCCATTACAGTTATCCAGCAGAGAGCCCCAGATGAGGTCTCAAATTTGTGAGTAAAAGAGCTTTCAGATGACTCCAGACCCCAGCCTGCAAGTCACTCCAGCTGATTCCAAGTGGGGCAGAGTTGAGCTATTCCCACTGAATCTAGCCGAAATTACAGGGTTATGAGTCAAGTATATGCTGCGTGGCTTTAAACACTGCATGTTGACATTCTTTGTTCACAGCACTGGTAACTAGAGGAGCCCACCACCACCTTGCCAGCGAGCAGTTGTTCTTCCCATTTTACAGATGAGGACACCAAATCTCACCTACTGACATGAAATAAAAATTTAATGCCAGGAATGTGGGGCTCTTGGTCTCAGGGCCTGGGTTGGTGACCTCAAAACTCAGCCCAGTGCCCACAGGATCCAGCAATCGTGTTGTGGCTCTGGTTTGGGGTGCTGGGACGTAGAGCTGGGAGACAGTTGTCAAACAGACTATTGTCCTGGGTGGAAAGGCTCTGGCACACCATGACACTGGCACTCCTCGGGACTCTGACAAACATCGTGAGGGTGGTCCACAGCTCAGAGTTTCCCACCAGCATCCCAGCATGTTGCCGTCCATGCCTGCAGGAGACGTGAGCAGCACAGTGCAGAGGGCTGGGCCTGTTTCAGACCACCCCCTTACAACCCGAGACTTTATAATGCAGAGAGAGATGGGGGAGTGCTGAATTGTGGGGAGTGACCATCTCCTGGGAGCGAGACTCAGACTAGTGACAGTTCTCTTCTTTTAGATCCAGATGCTTGAGGAACACAACTGGAAAGTGGCCGTCCAGGAATAACCTGTCCTGCAGACCCCCATCATTCCCAGGAGCAGGAAGATCAGTTCTCCAGGGAAGTAGATCCCAGTGTGTGACTTTGGACAAGTGGCTGCCCTCTCTGGATATCAGTTTCCTCATGAGCTAAATACCAGGTAAGGACCCCCAGCATTCCCAATTACAGTTAAGCTGCACTGGCTCAAATGGGGAAGTGGGTTCCCTTGGCGAGTGGTCAGGATGGAGGGCAGAGTGCGGGTCGGCAGGTGCTTTGTGCTCACCAGCGCCATCCCCCTTCTGGCCATTCTACTCCAGGTGTCCTTGAGAACTACCCTACTCATTCTCAGCCCCTCTGGCTCCCAAGAGGTTGACACTACTCCAGGGCTCCATCATGACCAACCAGTGTCCCATCCCTCTGACTACAGGAGCTGGTTCATACATATGACCCAACCTGGAACTTTCCCTAGAGCTATAAGGAAAGGAGCCTTGAATTTCTGGGGTTACTAAATTGACAGATTGGAGCTGCTGCCACCAGTGGTGGTGGGGACTGTCAGAAGAAGAAGCCAACAGAAGAAAATAAGGATCTAGAGCTGAAGGAAAAAAATTCTACTAACATTCAAGTACCTGGATCCACCCATGTCTGAGGATAGATACCCTACAGTTCTCAGTTACACTGGCCAATAAGTTCCCTTTGGCCCAAGCTATTTGAGCAAAAGCCAAAGTTTCCAGATGGATATAAATGCAGGCTCCATGCTCCACCCTCATGGCAACTACAGGATGGCAAAGGGAAAATCAACCTAGGGGTTGGTTTGTGTTTGTATTTGGAGGCAAGACATTCAACACATCCCCAACAGAACTTCCTGCTACCCCTACCCTGGAGAGGAAAGGGTGCCCCTACCTTACTCTCTGTTTGGGGACTGCAGCCCCCACGCAGTATTGGAGACTATTTATTCAACAGACACTCATGAGGACTTCTATGAGCCTGATGTTAGGATAGGCAACAAACACAGAAATGAGAAAGTGTGGCCACTGCCCACAAAGATCAGCAAACAAGCCCTTCGTGATATGGGGTCAGTGCATTGGTGGGGACAGGTAGGCAGGGGCAGGAAGTCTTCCCAGGGGCAGTGATGAGATAAGACCCACAAGAGAGGCAGAGGGAGCCAGGTGAATGCAGGTGGGGAAAGTTGTCAAACAGAAGCTACTGCAAGAAGCATAGTGATGAGGCCTCAGAAGGCAGGGAGCGTGTGCAAGAAGAAAGCCAGTCCCCCTTCCCAGGGACAGAGTTCCAGGGAGAACGTGGTGAGGCAGGAGGCCATCTCCAGAGGGGACTTGTAAATCACAGAAAGAACTGGAGTTTAAAATGGAAGCATTTTAAGCAAAGAAGCTGGGGCTGGATTGGCGTCTTAGAAAAATCATGCTAAGTGTCAAAGATGGATTAACCCAAATTCCTTCTGTAGCTGTTGGTGTCCCTGCAGGAGAGGAAACACCCCAAGCTAAGACAGTGATGCTCCGGCTGCTGTAACAAAATGCACTAAGCTGGGTGGTTTATAAGCAACAGAAATTTATTGCTTACAATTCTGGAGGCTTGGACCAGCAGATTTCACATCTGGTAAGCGCTCTCTGCTTCAAAGAGGGTGCTTTCTTGCTCACATGGCAGAAGGGAAGGGCCACTCTCCGGGGCCTTGTTTATAAGGACATTAAGCTCATTCACAACAGCAGAGCCCTCATAAGCTAAAAACTCCCAAAGACCCCGCCTATTAATTCCATTGCCTTGATGATTAGGTTTCAATATATCAGTTTTGGAGGACTCAAATATTCAGACCACTGCAGAGGAGAATGATAGCTGTCATTAAATACGCACATACTATGGGGTGGCTCCTGTGGCTTAAAGGAGTAGGGTGCTGGCCCCATATGCTGGAGGTGGCGGGTTCAAACTCAGCCCCGGCCAAAAACTGTAAAAAAAAGAGAAAGAAAGAAAGCACATGCTATGAGCCAACCTCTGTGCTAAACCCTTTGCAGAGATCAGCTTTCCAACATCCCTATCAAGTAATTGCCATTATCAACCCCACTGACAGAAGAGGAAACTGAGGGACAGACAGGTTAACCTGACAAAGACCACACAAATGAGAGGTTGAGCCAGAATTCCAATCCAGGCAGGCTGGCTCTGGCTTGCCCAGAATAATGAAGCAGGGATGAAGGGGAGAAATATTTAAAGGGTCATGTTGGAAGAATAGGTCTGATTGGATGGCAAGGCCAGGAGAGGATTGAGGGATGAGGGAGGGCTTATGTCTCCCAGGCAGGTCCTGCTATATAATTTGTGGAGCCCAGTGCAGAATGCAAGAGCCAAGCCCTTTGTTGAAAACATATTAAGAGTCTGGGTGTGGTGGCTCACACCTATAATCCCAGCACTCTAGGAGGCTGAGGCAGGTGGCAGGTGGCAGGTGGATCACTTGAACTCAGGAGTTTGAGACCAGCCTGAGCAAGAGTGAGACCCCTGTCTCTACTAAAAATAGAAAAACTAGCCAGGTGTTGTGGCAGATGCCTATAGTCCCAGTTACTTGGGAGGCTGAGGCAAGAGGATCCCTTGAGTCCAGGAGTTTGAGGTTGCTGTGAGCTGCAATGCCAGGGCACTCTACCCAAGGTTACAGAGTGAGACTCTATCTCAAAAAAAAAAGGGGGGGGAGTATTAAGCATTATGAGATGGTAATATTCCCTTCTAGGCTTGGGGTCCTGGGTAACTACACAAGTCACACACCCAGGAAGCAGCTTTGCTCCCAGGTTCCTGTCCTAGGTACCTGAAACAGCACCCCAGCCTCCGGCTCCTTAGCAGCCCAGCTCATGCTCTGCATTCCCTCATTCACTCAGCAGATGTTTCCTGAGAAGATCTTGCATATCAAATGCACAGAGAAGTGAGTAATTAGCACCTTAAGAAGGGTTAAGATGAAAAGGACAAGTCTGCCCCACAGGGGTTCTGGTCTAAGTCTTGGAGGGGACCCAGGGCCTGTGTGCATGTGTGCCAGCAACATTTAAGCTGCAAAATAAAAGATGACTAGATAGTCTCCTGCCTGGGGCAGAAGGCACTTTCCAGAGATGGCGGCACCAATATCCCTCTTTTTAGGCATACTCTTTTTATGACAGTGGTACCCCTCCATCCAGAGGCAGGGTCTATATTCTCTGCCTTGAACCTGGGCAGACTCCAACCAACAGAATGTGGTGGAAATGCCACCAAAAGACTCTCAAGCCAAGGCCATAAAAGGTGACGTGGCTTCTACCTAACTCTTGAGGGATGCACCATTGCAGCCATGAGTGGCTGTACAGGAAGCCTGGGTAGCTGAAGCCACCATGCTGAAGAGACTATGTGCAGGTACTGACAGGTCGGGGAAAGCCTTCAGGATGATCTCTCCTCAGCCACCATTTGATTGTGACCTCATGATAGACCCAGGCAGAACTGCCCAGCTGAGCTACTTCCAAATTCCTAAGCCGCAGAAACCCTAAAAAATAATACATAGTTTTATTGACTTATTTATTTATTTATAGATTTGTGGATTTGTTTGTTTGTTTAGAGACAGAGTCTCACTCTGTTGCCCTGGGTAGAGTGCCATGACATCACAGCTCACAGCAATCTTCTGGGTTTAGATGATCCCCTTACTTCAGCATCCAGAGTAGCAAGAACTATAGGCACCCACCATAACACCCAGACAGGGTGTCTATTTTCAGTAAAGACAGGGTCTTACTCTTGCTCAGCCTGGTCTCCAACTCCAGAACTCAAGCAGTCCACCTGCCTCAGCCTCCCAGAGTGCTAGGATTACACACATGAGCTACCTTGCCCAGCCAAAGGTTATTTTTATTTATTTTTTATTTATTTGGAGACAGAGTCTCAAACTGTCACCCTGGGTAGAGTGCTGTGGTATCACAGCTCATAGCAACCTCCAACTCCTAGGCTCAAGCGATTCTCCTGCCTCCGCCTCCCAAGTAGCTGGGACTACAGGTGCCCGCCACAACTTTTTTGGTTATAGTTGTCATTGTTGTTTGGCAGGCCTGGGCTGGATTTGAACCCACCAGCTCTGGTGTATGTGGCTGGTGTCTTAGCTGCTTGAGCTACAGGTGCCCAGCCAGTTATTTTTATTTTAAGCCACGAAGTGTTAGGGTAATTTGTTGGCAGCCATAGTAATGCAAAAGAAAAAGAAAATAAAAATCTCAAGACCACCCCCCCAACTCCTTACGCAAAATAGAAGGTAAAGGCCTCAGGCACCTGGGAAGAACTGGCCCACAGATCATTCCTAAGGAAATTCCTTGTTGGCCTCCTATAAGCAAGAACACCTAAATTGTAACTTTAGGTTTGAAGGCCATGTCTAGACCCTAAAAGTAAAATCTATTCTGATTCCACACTAATGATGAATTACAAGTTTATCTTTATAGGTGCAGAACAGAGACAAGATCAGACCTTCTTTCACCCACCCAGGGACTTCTACATAATTGATGCTTCTTTGACTTCTTTTTTTCCTCTAATATTTGCCTTATATTACGTAAAATGTAGATTTTCTTGATTCTCACAAGAAGGTAAACATTTTTTCCCATGACCTGCCTTTTTTTTTTGGTATGCCTTTAAATACTGAAACTTCCAAATTCCTCTTTGGGAAAACAGCTTTGCCCGTGGTTTGTTTTTCCCAGTCACATCCACAACTTTTGCTTAGTAAACCTCCATTGATTGAGATTTTTGCCTTAGTCACTTATTTTGGGTCAAGAGTAATTAGAACACTGATGAAAGGTGGGGGCAAGGATGGGTGGGAAAAAGTGGTCTGGATGGAGAGTACAGCACATGCAAAGGCCCCACGGTGAGGAGGCAGTGGGGAAATGGAGGTGCCGAGGATGGCAAGGCTGTCTCAGAGGCTTTCTAGCCCTGGCATGGCACAAGCAGGTGGAGCACACCAGCCTGTCCACCAGGCATAGAACTCTGCCTGCATTCTTCCATGGATGGGTAAATCTATTTTTTCGTTTTTGTTTTTTTTTATTTGAGACAGAGTCTCACTCAGTTACCCTGGGGTTGAGTGTGGTGGTGTCATAACTCACAGCAACCTCAAACTCTTGAACTCAAGTGATACTTTTTTTCCCTTCAAGTGATACTCTTGTCTCAGCCTCCTGAGTAGTTGGGAGGACAGGCACCCGGCAAAATGCATGGTTAGTTTTTTTATTTTCAGTAGGGTCAGAGTCTCACTTTGAGTCTTGAACTCCTGAGCTCAGGTAATCCACCCACCTCAGCCTCCCAGAGTGCTGGGATTATAGTGTGAGCCACCACACCTGGCCTGTAAATATATTTTCTCTTCTGTGTGGAGAGCTGTTGGTGCAAATATGGGTCCCATATTTATTTAGCAAAGCCTGTGTAAGGGAGAAAATCATATTTTGTGCATTCATTCATTCTCTCCTTCATTAAGACCTCCTGTGCCTATACCATTGTAACACTTGGTGCTTTACAACAACCTCCCCCAGGAGGTGCTAATGTGTCTCCAGTGAATAGATACAGAGATAAAGGCTGAGAGAGCTGGGTCCTCTGTCAGTGCCAGGAGGGGGTGACTGGGAGGCAATAGGGTGGGCTCCCAGGCCAGCCTGGGGACTGAGTCTGCCCCCTTTCCCCAGGTTCAGGACAGGCACATCCAGGCTGTGTGACTTTGGGCAAATCACTGTCCTGCTCCAGGAGAGGTTCTGTTCTCTCCTCTGTAAAATGACAAACTCTCTACCTGCATTAACACACATCCTCCCCTCTTGATCAGGGTGATCCAACTCCACTCATAGTGGAGGCAACCAGGGCAGAGCTGGGCAAGCAGAGCCCTGAGCACAGAGGAGGGCTCCACGGGTGCTGGCATCTGATGACAATTGCTTTTTCATTTCCTGACAGAGCCCCACACCTGGTATAATGTTCTCAGTACCCTAGATGAGCCCCCAGTCTGCTGCTGCTCCCAAACAGCCTGCACCACTCCATCAGCTTTAGAAAAACAAAGGAAAGAGACAATACAAAACAGCCAGAATAGCCCCCATACTAGGAAAACAAGAGGGGAGTGGGGAGAAGCTGGCACAGCCAGGAGAGACCCAAACAACTCCTGAGTACCTCCTACCTGGAGACCATCATCCCAGGGTCAAACCCCTGCCCTTGTCAGGTTCACATTCCAGTGGGTTGGGAGTGAGAGAGGAAACCCAGGAAAAGTGAGGTCTAAGAGAACAGAGGGTCTCTCAAGGAGGCCTCAAGGACACACCTACAAGGTCCTCCCTGTGGTAACTCAGCTCTTAGGAATTCATAGAAACTTAACTTCCTGGGACCTGGAAACTAATGCTTGCTTCTGCTTCTGTAAAAGCCTGAGCCCGCTTCTCCAGCTTGATTCAAACTGACCAATAAGAAAGGTATCCGTGGGCCAGACCTTTTGATTAGAGATAAAAAGGAGAAGATTGAGCCAGTCTGGGAGCACAGCCATTTTAGACTCTCGTCTGCCGTTGCTCCACCAGCTGGAATAAAGCCCTTCCTCTTTTAAACATGTCTAAAGACGGTGTTTGGGTGTTATTTTTCTCCTTGTCTTTCTGCAACAGGAGAGGGAGACACAATAACTGCCAGCCATATTCTAACTCAATTTTCATGCCCTAGGAAGTAGGTCGTATTATTTTCCTTGTTCAAGAGGAAATGGAGGCACAGAGAGGTTGAGTGGCTTATCCAAAGTCACAAAGCTGACAGGTTTTGAACCAGTAAATCAAAAATTTCTCAGTCTCCTTGCTGAGGACTCACACACATTCCTCCTCAAGAGCTGAGTGGTTTACCTTGATCAGGATGTGGAGGCCCAGAGAGGTGAAGCTAGCAGGGAGGGAGCTGGGATGTACAGCCAGCTGCCTCTGATTCCAGGCAGGGCTGCAGAGACCCAGCTGCACCCCAAGCTCCTCTTCCCACCACCAACCTCCCATCTCCCCACCGCCCCACTCCAGCCTCAGGCAGTCCCAGGCAATCTGCCCCAGGACACCACAACTGCTCTTTACTATCACAGCAACCCAGTCAGGGCTGCACCAGGCCCCAAGGGATAAGGGAGGACAGGGCCAACTCCCGCTGAGGCACCCACTTCCTTGGCCTTGGAAGGATTTCTGGGTCTCTGGAAGCAAACTGGATCTGCTGCCTCCTCCCCAGCCTCACCCTCTGCCTGCCCTCCCTCTGCTCTCTCTGGGGGTCACTTCCCTTGTATTCCAAGCCCTAACAGGGATCCAGAGCAGGCAAGGCAGAGGGGGCTGAAACTTGAGATCCTTGGAGAGGCAGGGAGGGAAGAAAGAGACAGGAGAGAGAGAGTGAGAAAGAGAGGGAGGCAGGAAGAGAGAATTAAGTTGTGCTTGGTTTTCCAAAGGGGACAGCCCTGGGGTTTGGTATTCGTGTGTGTGCTCGCGTGTCTGTGCGTTGTTTTCTTTTCTCCCCTCTTGCAGGGAGGCCAGGCCCCGACTGGATAATAAAAGGGCTCAGAGGCCGGGCTGGCAGAGTGAGGCCCGTGCAGGACAGGAGGAAGGAAGGGAAAGGGGAAAGAATAGAGGTGAGGGGTGTTGGGGTGGGGAGTAGGAGGCGGTGAGAGGAAGCAGAGCAGCTGTGGCATTCAGACAAGTATAAATAGTCTCCTGTGCCTGCCCCGGACAGAGCTCCGGCCCCAGGGGTTTGCAGCTGCAGCAGCTGGACAAGCAGACCCGGTTGCCGTCTGCTCTGGCGACCTGTGCGCTGGGCACAGGGCTGGGCAGTGGGCACGCACGGCCCCTGGGGGCGCTGACTGACACCCCTCACCATTGCCACATCCCTGGATGCTCTCCCAGCCAGCCATGCTGCTGGGTGGCCTCCTCCTCATGGTGGCCACCACAATTGCAGCTCAACGGAGGGGACAGGAGGCAGGGGGGCGCCGCAGAGCGCACCGGGTCCAGAGTGGCCAGTGCAGCTACACCTTCGTGCTGCCAGAGCCTGAGCCCTGCCCGCTGGAGCCTGAGACCTTTGGGGGCCCCAACAGCCTCCAGAGGGACTCGCCAGCCGCTGCACTGCACCTGGGGGACTGGCCAACTCAACGGGTGCGGCAGCTGGAGAAGGTGCTGGAGAACAACACGCAGTGGCTGCAGAAGGTAAGGGCTGGGCTTGCAGGGGCATGGGGAGGGGGGCTCTGGGTCTCTCATGATTAGCAGGTGGAACATCCATCCCACTGGCCCTCCTTGGGCACGGAAAGCTGGCTCTGAGTTGTACAGATTGGGATGTACAAAGCCCAGACAGGGGCAGGGATGGACCTAAGGCCACATGGCAAGACTGGGCAGTGTCAGAACTGGAACCTGACTCCTTAACTGCCATTCACTCATTCATCCAACAAAAACTCACTGAGTGCTGACTGTGACTGCGCCATCGTAGGTGCGAGGGACCCAGCAGCAGACAGAATAGAATGTCTGCTTCTGGACAGTGGGGGAAAGTGGTGTCTGATGGTGAAGCTAAGTGGGGCAGGTCTGAGGTGAGGGCAAGGCAGGTGATGCAGGCTGTGGAGGCCCTGGAAGGACTCTGAGTGTCACAAGAGGCACTGCAGGGTTTTGAGTTGGGAGCGACAACCCTGCTTTGATTTTAATGGAATAAACTATAGGTTGAAGGTGGATGTGAGGAGCCCAAGGAGGCAGCCACTGCAGCCCCCAGGCATGAGATGAGCGAGTCCTGGAGCTGGATGGGGTGCGTAGGGGCTGTGGCTGGTTGGATTCCCGGGCATTCTGCAGGGGGAGCTGATCCCTCAGCTCTGCTGATGAATTGGATGTGGGCCACAGGGAGCAGGGATTTGAGGGCGCCACTGTTGTTTGATCCAAGAGTAGGGCCACTGTAAGATCAATCCCCTGTCATTTTTTCATCTTGATTCTCTGAGCACCTACTGTGTGCCCTTGGTGAGGCACTGGGTGGACATGGAAGCAGGGATGACATCCTGGGGGTGTCTATGATGACATCTGGGGGGCAGACCACAACTGGCCACCACTGCAAGGGCAGTGCCTGGGACAGAAACTACCAAGGAAAGAGAGTGAGACCAGGAGACAGACTGGGTGGTGGCTGTGAGGTTGAGAGTACGGACCCATTTATGGAGCTGTCAAATGTATTTATTAAACAGCAGGCAAACGCAACAGCCTCTGCGATGGGGAGCTAAGTGGATTCCCCAAGGTGCCCTTAAGGAGCAGCCCCTGCTTACCCCACGGTTTCTAATTGTTTCAGTCATGCCCCCAATCAGTAAAGAATGCTTGTTCTTCTGATACGTGCAAATTTATTTAATATTTACACGCATCTATCCATATTAATATAGTAAGTACATGGAAGGACACAAATAAAAGTGAAACTTTTAAAAGATAACATGTGAAATCATGTAAATTGAAGTTTTAAGAGTTTCCTATGGTTTTCCAAAGGGTTGTCTTGTGCACAGCCTGGATTTATCCATCCCTTAAGTGAAGAGGCTGCAGTGCCTCTTCTAACCCGCCCTGTTCACACACACTCATGCACACGCACGCGTGCACACACACAGGCCTAGCTTTCCATCTTCCTTCCTGCCCTGAGCACTGACTCAGTCTCTCATGCACCATCTTCCTGCAGCCCTTTGCCCACCCACATATCCACCTACCTGCCCTGTGACACTGCCGTCCTGCCACCACCTCTTGCCTATGTTCCCCATGAGGGAGCTTTTGGCCTCACACACTGGAACCCGATGTGATGAGGGTTCCATGCTGCACTGAAATCTGTGTGCATCTTACCAGACATGAGGCATTCTCCAGGCTTCACCCCATCCTTGAGCCTCCATCTTCCCTTTCCACCTCTGCCCATCCTCTCACCAGACCCTTGACCATCCTCTAGTTCAGTGGATACTGAGGGGAGAGGAGGTTCCTTCAGCTGCCTTCCCCACACCTGAAGAATCACCCATGCATCCACCAGTCCCCAAGACCTTTCTTCAGGCTCAGAGGAAAGGCATTTTCCTCCTTAGGCCAAGGCTACCCTTCTCTCCACCATGAGCTAAGGGACCTTCCCTCATAGCTCCTGAACCTCCTCAAACCAGCTATCCCCTCCTGTGTTTCTGACACCTTCTCCCTCTCTGCCAGTCCTTCCTGTCAGTGTTTAATCACACCCAACTCTTTCCCACGGTAAGAAAGAAAGGAAGAAGAAGAGGGGAAAAGGAGGAAGAGAAGGAAACACAAGGCTCTTCTCCAACCCATAGAAGTCCACATGGCTGCCTCCACTCCCTCACTTCCCATTTACTCCTTGCCCTAAGGTCACCTGTCACCCCCAGTTCCTGAATTCAGTGGCCTTACCTCAGTCTTCATCTTGCTTGATCTCTTGGCAAACTGAACATTGGTGACTAACACCATCCTTCCGGGAACTCTCTCCATCAGTAAGTCCCTATCTACAGAACACATCTGGACCAGCCATCTCTAGCTCCTGCCTAGATGGCTGTCCCAGATGCCATCTTGGGCTCCCTGCTTCCACTCCAGCCCCTTCCTCCGTTGTCCACTCAGCAGATAGGAGATCTCCTTCAAAGCCTAAGTTACATCCTGTCCCTCCTCCCAGGGTGCCCATCTCATTGGAATAAAAGCAAAACTCTTACTCCCTGGAATCCCCCTCTCCCAGACCCCCGCATGTGGCTCTCTCCCCAGCCTCCTATCCACTCCAGTGTCATCTCCCCAGAGACCCTCCCTCCTTGCCCCATATCAATAACCACCCTCCTTGTCACCCTCCATCCACCCCTTTCCCTGGCTTTGCTATTGTTGTTTTCTTAACACTTATCATTACCCAGTGTTCTTTCAAGCATTTATTTTGCTCTGTGAGCTCCATGTCTGTTTTGTTCACTATGGGCCCTCAATTCTGCCCAACTATGGTGAGGTCCCAAAGGGTGTTTGGTATACCAGCTTCTAGAACAGTCCCTGACACATACATAATAGTGCTCAATAATATCTGCAGAATGAGTGAATGCACAAATGTTCTTCCAACCACCCGGGCCTCAGGTCTCCATTCAGCTCCACCAGGGAACCAAATTGGCAGGAGATAGGATCCTGGGCCCCACACCTATGACCCTGCCCACCCCCAGAATCTCTTCTCTGAGGGTCCATCGGTGTCTCAGTTCTAAAGCGCCTGAGACTCAACTCCTCCCTGCCCTCTTCCTGCCCACCTCTCTCTGTTTAGGGTATGACACCACCCAGCTGTCAGGCTCTCTGTGCCCTGGCAGCCTCCTATGATCCCCACTTTATACCCAGGCAGCAGGCTCATCCATCTTGTCACCCTGGGCTTCTCTCATTGTCTGTCCTCCTGTCCTCCTGGCTTAGGCTTCATCATCTTTCCTGTGGATGCTGTCGTCACCTCCAATTTGGCTTCCACACCCAAGTCTCACCCTCCCATCCATCTTTTTATCCCCTGGATGCCAGGTGCTTTGGAAACATTGGCTGATTGAGTTGATGGATTTGAAGTGATGGATTTGGGGCCAGAGGTCATCAGGCCAAGTCTTCAGCTGGGGGTGGTATGTCCTCTCCAGATATCCATCATCCTAGCCTGACAATCCTGGGAGGGGTCAGTCGCATCACTGTGGGGCCTAAGAGCACTGATGTGGGAGTCCAGCTGACCTGAGTCTGCATCTTGGTCTCAGCATGCGCTTGCCACATGGCTGCAGATGAGTCTCAGTTTCCCCTCGTGTAAAATGGAGAAAAGTGATAATATGCAGTGGGTGGCTGGGACCACTAGTGAGATGCCCACGCACCACTCAGCCTGCTGCCTGCTTCATAAAGACATGGGCTAGAAAGAATACAGGTGTGTGGTGAGCTTTTATTTAATTCAGTATAATCCCAATTTTGAGTCCCTGCACTATGGAGGGGGAAGCCCAATGTTTGTCAAGCCCCCACAAGGGTCACAGGCATCCTCGGGGCTAGGAGTGTCAGCTGTCCATGCTGGTGTTCTCAAGGGTCCTCAATCCTGCCTGTCCCTAATGGGTTCCCAGTGGATGTTTGCTAGACCATCTCCTGGGTTAGGAGCCCCTTGGGATGATCACCCCTTCATGCCACTTGACATTTGGGTCACTCCCAGATCACCCTATACCTGTGGAGCCTGCCAGAAGATCAGATCTGTTGGCCTAGACACACCGTCCCTGGGTCTGTCACCTCCTCTTCTCCTTCCTAGCTGTGTGACCTGAGGCAAGTTGCTTCATCTGTCTGAGCCTGGGTTCCCTTACCTACAGAATGAGGTAACAGTACTATCTACCTCTACAAGGATTTAATAAGACAACGCTCATGGTGCCAGGTATATAGTTAGAGCTCAACCTGTGTTGGCTATTTTCTTTTGAGGCTCTTCGTGGAAATAGAAACATGAGTCCTGCAGTTTGGGGGTCTGTCCTCTCTGCAGGTGAGGCACATGACCCCAGGACCATTTGCCCAATCATCTTAGTCTGACCCCGACTCTCCACAGCTCCAGTTGGGGAGGCTAACCAGCCTCCGTGGCTGTGGCCATGACCTTCCCCCAGTTCTCCTCTTGATCTGAGTGTACCTCAAAAGGTTTCTTTATGGCTTTTGCTTTAACATCCAAAAAAGAACAAAAAAGAGTTTAAAACATTCTTATCTAATGGCAGTGTCATTATCCTCGCATTGCCATTAGGAACGAAGGAGGTCTCAGAAAGATTCTCTTCATCTGGGCAGATGCAGGAGAAATCCTCCCTGCCGTGAACTCCCAGGGGCTGCCCCCTGCTCAGCCTGTGCCCCTAACTACCCTCTTCTGCCATTTCCCCAGAGGCAGGTAAGGAAACTGAGGCCAGAGCAGGGAAGTGACTTTCCAGAGTTGTGTAGCGGAGAGAACCAACCTGGCTTCTCCCTCCTTCCTGACTCTGGAAGGTGTCAGGAGGCAAAGGGAGGATGGAACTGGACAGACTGGGGTGCTCCCTCTGCCTCAGAGTCTCCAAGTCCTGATACCCCACGCTCTTTTCCCAGCATGCAGCCAGTGCTCGGGGTGCATGGGGAACCTGCCCCAATCTTCTCCCTCTCCACTTCTTCCTCACTCTCTCCCCTGCCCCTCCCCTTCCCTTCCTTCTCCCTGGCCTCAACACCCCATCTCCCCTTCTCCCCTCCTCTCCCTTCTGCCCCTCCCACCTCCTGGAAAGCCCCAGCCCCAGTGACTCACATCTGGAGCTAGCTGGTGGGCTGCACATCAGCTCTGGGCTCTGCTCCACCCCCTCATCTGGGTGGAAGGCTGCAGCCAGGAATGCTGAGGGGATGGGGAGACAGAGCCAGCTGCAGCACAGGCTTCCAAAGCTGGGCTGGGCAGCCCAGGGGTTAGTCACACAGCAGAAAAGCTGTGGGACCCAGTACTGGGGCCCCCTCAGTGGCTCCCCTATGAGGCTGGAGAGTGAAAGCAGCTGCTCCCAACCTTGGCTGTGGAGCTAAAAGAAGCAGAACAGGTAAAGCGTGTGCACACACAGGTCCATCTTGTTACCTGCCATTCCTGCAGCTGCCCGGGTCTCCCAACCAGGGTGCCATCCTCTGCCTTGTCACTGCATGTCTGCATGTCACCACAGAACAACCCATTCTACAGATGAGGAGAATGAGGAAAACCCAGAGCCAGACACAACCCAGGCTCCCTGGCCCACCCCCACCACCTTGCCCACAAGTCTCTGAGGTCCCAGGGGCAGAGAAGACTCCACACCTTGAAACTGTGGTCCTCCTGTCCCCCCTTTACCATCTGAACTGAGCACAGCTGGCCGGGGGTCCATGGCAGGTCTCTCTCTCTGCCTCCCTATCTGTCTCTGCCTCTCTCTGTCTCTCTTTCTATCCTGTGTCTTTCTGCTTTTTTGGGTCTCTTGAGATTTCACAACTGGTGGCCCTGACTCATTGTCACTACCTTGGTGGGCATCTCTGTCTCTCTGAGTCTTATCCTGTCTCTCTCTGCTCTTCCTCCCATTCCCTAGGCTGTTCTTCTGCTTCTGCTTCCCTGGGTGTCCATGCTGGAAGCCCCAAGACTTATTGGCTGATGACCAGTGCCTACCCCCAAATCAGGCTGCTCAGCGGGGGCGTCTTTCTCTTCCTTTTCTGTGCCCACAGCCAAACCTACAGGGGTCAGGGACTGGGTAGGGACCTCCTGACCTGGCACTGCCGCAGTCTCTGCTTTTCGCTCCAGGCCCCTGACGTCAAACCTCAGAATAACTCAGCCCCTCAGCCCCACGGTCATGAGGCCTTGCCTAGCTGGATGTGGGTCAAGAAAGTGTCCAGTGGGAGCCCCGCGTGGGGTCCTGGCTCAGCCTGAGACCCTCCCGAACTGACCCGGGACTCCCAGCTGGCCCAGCCTCTCCGGGCTGCCCGTAAATTCTCGGCATTTTCAGCCTTCAGTTATACAAACAAGAATTGAGTCTTGGTTGCTGAACAAAATATCTTAGGGTTTGATTTCTTAACCTCACCACTGGCTCCCTTCTGAGCGGTTTGGGTGGGGGATGGGCTGAGGAGAACAGCACCTGCTTCCTGGAGGAATGGGATTATTTTTCCAAGAAGGAGGCCTAGAAGCACAGATGCCCCGACCTGGGGATGACCAAGTTGGCTGGTGCCCAGAGCAAGGCTGGAGTGGGCAACAGCAGCAGCGGCCCATCTCGGGGCTTCTCCAGAGGGATGGGTTTATTTGTTCAAATGGCTTGGCCTGGCTGTCCCACAGGGACAGGGTCACGCGCTTTTGGCTCTCGTCCCCATGGCTCTAGAGCTCAGCCAGCCTGGATGGACACAGACCTTCTCCCTCTTCTTCTTCTCCTTGGGCAGGAAATGTGAGAAAACAGGCCCCAGGTCTGCCCCCAAGCCTGCACCCCCTGCCCCAGCCAGAGCCTGGCCTTAGATTGTTTGCATAACCTCAGAGCCAGTTCTGAAATGTCTGGAATGGACCTCAAGAGCTGGCTGTGGGGTCTGGGGTGGCCTGAGGTGGGGCCAGGGGGTCATGTCCCAAGGGTACCACTGACCAGCAGTTGGGACCCTGGGGAGGCACCTGCATCAATTCACTCCCCTGTAAAGTGGAAGTCAAAATGCTCCCGGCCCCCCAGAGTGAGTATAGGAATAAAAGAAATTAATGCAAGTAATATTATGAAATAGTGAGTACATAATCCCTTATTGAGTCCTGACTGTACTACACATACTGAGCTATGTGCTTTGTGGGAGTTATTGCATTTAGTTCCCAAAAAGACCCAATGGCAAAAGATTGTGCATTGGGGTGGCACCTGTGGCTCAAAAGGGTAGGGTAGCCCCATGTGCCGGAGGTAGCGAGTTCAAACCCAGCCCCAGCCAAAAAAAACTGCAAAAAAAAAAAAAAGATTGCCCATTAACAGGTGAGGAAACTGAGGCATACAGAGGTTAGGTGACTTGCTCAAGCTCACACAATCAGGAAGGTAAGGTCAGATTCAAACATCCGAGGCCAGAACCCACCATCTCTGCACTTAGGCCCGTTTCCTGGCTAATAAACAGGACATATCCATTGTGGGTGGGTCCCTGGACGCCTAGCTGGGACCTGGGAAACACTGGTCCCTACAGGGGAGACTCACAGCTGCTAGATTTTTCATTCACCCGAGAGCTCCTGGGCCAAGAACTTCTCCAGGGTTCTTCTGCCAGAGAAGATTCGGGGGGTACCTCAGCCTGCAGGGGCAGCTCTTAAAAGCTGAGGGGCTCCAGAACCTCTATCTGGATGTCCTCTCCTCACACTTGTATCCCTAATCCCTGGCACAGGGCCTAGGGCCTAGCTGACTCAGTTCGAATCCCAGCTTGTTTCTTTTCTTTCCTTTTTTTCTTTTTTGAAACAGAGTCTCACTCTGTTGCCCTGAGTAGAGTACCATGGAGTCACAGCTCACAGTAACCTCAAACTCTTCGGCTAAAGTGATCCTCTTACCTCAGCCTCCCGAGGAACTGGGACTGCAGATGTCTGCCATGATGCCCAGCTAGTTTTCTATTTTTAGTAGAAACAGGGTCTTGCTCTTGTTCAGACTGGTCTCGAACTCCTGAGCTCAAGCCATCCTCCTACCTCAGTCTCCCATAGCGCTAGGATTACAGGCATGAGCCACTGACCCCAACCTCAGACCACCTCCTTATACCCATTTACAGATGAGAACATTCAGCCCAGGCAAGGGAGTAACTCAACCACACTCACCGGCGGGTCAGTGGCAAGGCTTGGATCAGAACCCAGGGTTGCTGACACCCAACTGAGACATCTGTTTCTCCTCTCCAGCAGCAACAGAACACACAGCATGTCATGAACATTGTGAAAACGCCACGTGTCCTTACAGTTCTGGTTTATGTGTGAGCACACACACAAGTATGTACAGGCATAGTTCTGAACTTAATTCACCCAAGGAGAGTATTAATTTCTGCATTCACTCAGCCATCCCTTCCTTTGATGTTTACTGAGGACTCACGATGTGCCACGCACTGTGCAGGTGACAGGATTTGGCAGTGGGCAAGGGAGGACACAGTCCTTCTCCCTTGTCCCCAGAGCAGGGAGCAGACCAACCCAGCAATGTCGCATATGCAATGATCAACCAAGATCCACGCTGTGCAGGATGGGCCAAGACCTGTCAGGGGTGGATGATGGGCACCTGACCATGATGGAGGAGGGGCAGGGCAAAGGGCAGAGCTGAGATCTAGCAGTTCCTAGGTGAAAAAGGGAAGGTAAAAGCATTCCTGGGAAAGGGAATAGCAAGTGCCAAGTCCTCAGTATTGAACTGGAGTAGAGGGTGGGCAGAGGTGCTGTCATATAAGCGCTCCAGCCAAGGTGACTTGGCAGAAGCATAGCCAGGAGGAGTGGCTCCCAGGCAGCCTGGGTTTACCCGTGGAGAGTTGCTAAACTCTCTGTGCCTCATCTGTAAAGTGAGTTGACAATAGTTCCTCACTCAGAGGGTGGCTACAAGGACTTAATATACACAGTGGTTACAGTAGTGCCTAACACATAAATAGTGTGCATTTGCCAAACAAATGAACACACAATTTGTTCCCACCTGTGCAAAGGCAGACACAGGTGATGGGGAGGCGAGCAATCTTAAGAAATGTGCTTCTCATGTTATGTCCATTAAACTTCCAGTTGTTACGCATGGAAGGATACAAAAGGCCCATCTTCTGGGTGTCATTTAAGACAAACCTCCCAAGGTCAAGGTGGAGACATAGACAACCACCAAGGGAGCCTGAAAGGCAAGGACCCTGCAGACTCTCCCCATCTTCTGAGAACCGCCCCATGTCCCAATGGCAGAGGAGGCCGTCCAACCCTTTCCCCAACATTCTCTTCTCCATGTGGCCCTTTTACCTGGGGTGGAAAGTGGGCCCCGCACCCCATAACAACTGAGGTCCAGAGGCAGAAGAGTCACAAATATTCAACAGGTATTTGCAAGTATTACTATGTGCCAGGCCCTGTGCAAGGCGCATGAACAAAACAAGCAAGAATCCCAGCCCCCGCGGAGCACAGATTCCAGTGGCTACTCCCTTTATTCCTCCCACACTCTCCAATGAGGCCACTGAGGCTCAGAGAAGCCACATCACTGGCACGGAAAGGCAATGGCAAAGCTAGGACTTGGGTGAGTTCCCTGACTCTCAGCACAGTGCTCCAGGCCCAGACTAGACTTGGGACTGCAGCTGGAAGCTTGGAGCTATTGGGACTGTACTCGAGAATTGTGGTTAAGCTGAGAGTGGAGAAGCTCGTCCTTTCAGGAGAGTCTATTGGCCCCTGATTTTCTCCTCTCCTGGCTCCCGGCCCACTTGCTCTGCTTGCTCCAAGCCCTGACCCAGAAGAAAAGCCACAGAGTCTCTTGCAAAGAGGAAAACAGCTGAGGAAGGCTGGGCCCTGCTGCTCAGAGATGATGAGACAAACATGCTCTGTCTGTGCCCAGCCCCAGGGTCAGGCCCAGTGTGGGGCCAGGGGATGGACGCAAGGCAGAGGAGGAGGGCCCAACCCCTACTGTTGGGTACATAAGCGCCAAGTTGGCTTGTTGTCATAATGAAGAAACTGAGGTCTGAGGATGGCAGGGTGCGGATGTGACTTGCCAAACAAGAGGGTCTCCAACCTCTATAAACTCTGGAAAAGCAGTTATCTATTGTGGCATAATGAATCATCCTAAAACATTTAACAGCTTAGAATTACAGCAAATAGGCTTGGCGCTGTAGCTCAGTGAGTAGGGCTCTGGCCACATACACCAAGGCTGGCGGATTTGAACCCAACCTGCTAAACAACAATGACAACTACAACCCCCCCCCAAAAAAAAATAGCCAGGCTTTGTGGCAGGTGCCTGTAGTCCCAGCTACTCAGGAGTCTGAGACAAGAGAATTGCTTAAGCCCAAGAGTTTGAGGTTGCTGTGAGCTGTGATGTCACAGCACTCTACCGAGGGCACATAGTGAGACTCTGCGTCAAAAAAAAAAAAAAAAAAAAAATTACAGCAGACATTTATTATCGCTCAGTTTCTGAGGGTCAGGAATTCAGAAGCAACTTAACAAGGTAGTTGTTCTGAATTGGGATTTTCACAGTCATGTTCAGGTGTCAGCTGGCTGGGGCCGCGCTCACCTGAAGGTTCAGAAGGAGTGAGGGCGGGGCTCAGCCTGCGTGGGCAGTGAGTGGGGTTGCCTGTGGGTGGGAGGCCTCAGCTGCTCTCCAGATAGGCCCCTCCACGGGGATGCTTGAGGTTCCTTGGGACATGGTCTGCTGCTTCCCCTTGAGCAAGGGATCCAAGAGAGACCAAGATAGAAGCCAAAAGGTACCAGCCTCACCATGGAAATCACGCTCCAACATTTCCACAAGATCCAGTTGGTCATACCGGCCAATGCTGACTCTGTGAGTGAGGGGATGAACCAGGGCATGAGCACCAGGACAGGGATCACCGGAGCCACAAGCAGTCCACTGAATGGTTAAGGATTTGGTCTTTGGAACCCAAAGGTCTGTATTTTAATCCAGCCTCTCCATTCACAAGCTCTGGGGCCTATTTTCTCAGTGCCTTCCTTTCCTCATCTGTAAATGGGGACAATGAGAGAGCTGAGGACTAAAGGAGTTATATTCATAAGGTCCTCAGGCTACACCTGGGACACAGCAGTCCTTTAGGTCTCTCTCTCCCCTGGTGGCAGCTGGGCGGAGCCTGGTCCGTTCTGGTGACTACTTTCTCCTAGCACCCACACGGGTGACAATGACAACTGCAACCAGAAAAGCACATCTGGGTGGCTGAGCAGGTGAATGAGCACCAAGCCTGTTGTGAATTTCTGCAACATTCCTCCTACAGGTATCCCAAGCTGCCCCCTCCTTTACTGTGGGTCCTCCCACACTCCCTTGGGAACACTCCTACCTGCACTTCAGCCTCTGTATGGGCATTTCCTCCCCTTTCTTTTCTACCCTGGTCCCGGTGTGCTTTCTGCTCCTGCCCCCATCATCTGCATCCCCTCACCCCTCACAAGGCTCCAGCAACAGTGGGGTTGAGATGGAGGGTCCAAACTCATTTCTAGCAGCCAATTATTCAGTAAAAATCCAATGCCCCTTACATAAAACTGGCTCCTTTCCCAAGTATGTAATTTATCCTTCACAATAATCCCCAAAGAAGGTGTTAAGGTTCCCATTTGACAGATAAGGAAACTGAGGCTTGGAGAAAAGACACTTGGCTGAGTTCCCATGGCTGGTTAGTGGAGAAGTTGGGATTTGAACCCAGAGCCTAGGGTTGTAGTGACAGAAGTCTTACCAGCCTCTGGAGGGAATACCCATGGGTCCCCATGCTCCTCCAGTGGCTTCACCACCCCCAGGGCCACTCTCCCACCCACCCATGCAAACCAAGCCTTCCAATAAGATCCGAAAGATAGCAGGACATGGTGTCTCATGCCTGTAATCCTAGCACTTTGGGAGGGTAAGCCAGGTAGATTGCTTGCGCTCAGGAGTTCAAGACCAGCCTAAGCAAGAGTGAGACCTTGTCTCTACCAAAAATAGAAAAACTAGCCAGGTGTTGAGGCTAGTGCCTGCAGTCCCAGCTACTTGGGAGGTTGAGGCAAGAGGATCACCCGAGCCCAAGAGTCTGAGGTTGCTGTGAGCTATGACACCATCGCACTTTACCGAGGGCTACAGAGTAAAGCTTTGTCTCAAAAAAAAAGGATTCCAAAACTAAACATTGTGCAGAGATGCCCTTGACTTCCAAGGGGTCCCACAAATATTTTGGGGATCCCAGCTCCCACCTCAGCCAGCTCTGTCTAACTGGGGTCATGACAATGGAGCCCATGCTGGCCCACAGTCTCCTGGCCTCCCTGCATCCCCTCCCCAACCCCCACATCCTCAAGCACAGAAGCGCCAACACTCTTTCCAACAAACAAGCCCTTTGCTGTGAGCTCATGGGTATCACTCCTCACTCCAGCCCCTGAGGTTGTACTGTGATCACTCCCATCTATGGGTAGGGAAATGAAGGCACAAAGGCTGGAAGTGACAAGCAACAAGGCAACTCGCCTGGGGTTTGACTTCTTTGTGAAGGCCTTTCTTTCCTTTCCTGTTGTTCTGCATGTCTTTGCCAATGGCTGCACCATAGAGCGGCACAGGGCGGTTTATTTCATAGCTATTTCTTCCAGGGGAGGGGACAATTCATCCATTCATTCAACTTAACAAATATCAGTGGAACACCTATAAATTGCCAGACACCTTTCCAGGCACCAGAAGAAAAGGCAGATACTATCCCTGCACTCTCAGAGTTGATGTACCTCTGGGTGCACTGGTGAGGAAGGCTGTGTGGGAGAGGTCCTGGGGGTCTTAACCTTTCCTGTGCCCTGAGCTCCTCTGGCATCTGTGAAGCTCTGGATTCTCACTCAGAAGAATGTTTTTCAAAATGTAAAGTTCAATGCATAGATTTACAAAAGAAAAATTGCTTTGAGATTCAAAGGTCAAAATAGTTTTGAAACAGATCTCTGATACAGTCTTTTTTGGGGGGTGGGAACAGAGTCTCACTCTGTCACCCAGGCTAGAGTGCAGTGGCATCATACCACACAGCAATCTCAAACTCCTGGGCTCAAGTGATCCTCTTGCCTCAACATCCCGAGTAGCTAGGACTATAAGTACCTGCCACAATGCCCAGTTAGTTTGTTCTTAATTTTTTCTATTTTTAGTAGACAAAGGGGTGTTACTCTTGCTCAGGCTGGTCTCGAACTCCTGAGCTTAAGCAATCCACCTGCCTCAGCCTCCTAAAGTGCTAGGATTACAGGCATGAGCCACGGCGCCCAGCCTATAGTCATAAATTGCTTCCATATTAATACATTAAAAAACAAGATCCAGTGGTGGATCTAGGGCCCTTCCTCATTTCGGGATCGTGACAAGTGTACACAGCATGTCACAGACACTCACAGCAGCTGTGATGAGACATGAAAGCACCTGTGGTTTCTGCTGGTGACAAAACCACAGGCACTGCTGCCACCACCAGAGTAGCTGTGATCTGTATTCATCATTGGGAGCAGCTAATTTCAATTAGAAATTAGTGGGAAAGAAAGTCTCTCTTTTTTTTTTTTTTGTCCAAGTTGAGGGAGTTCTATTCACAGATCCTTCAAGGGCCCAAGACATCAGTTAAGAACTCCAACTCCTAGTTTATATACTAATTGTTAAATAGTGTATCATTTATGATTGCCTACCCTCATTCTACTGTTTAAATCCAAGCGAATTCAAAATATGTAATGCAGAAGGGAAGTGCCATCACCATCCCCGTCTTGTAAGTCACCACCACCCCACACCAAGGCAAATCACTACTGTTAGTAGTTTATTTTCTTGGTCTTTGTCTGTGAACCTACAAAAATACATCACTTGGAGCGTGCCTACACATAAATGGCCCCACACTCCAGGTCAGATTCTGCATCTTGGTTTTCTGACTCATGAGTGTGCTTGGGCATCTTTTCAGACCAGCAACTAATATAGCTCATTCACGTTGTTTTTAAAAGCTATATGGTAATCCATGGCCCACGCATCCTAGAATTTATCATGGGGTGATTATGTAACCGGGTGCCAGAGTCCTCTCAGGAATGCTCCCTACAACCTGGAGGGCAGAAGCTGTGATTAACTTCATTTTAGAGAAAAGGTTCAGACAGGTAGAGGGACCCACCTGCCCAAGGTCAAACAGCCAGTAAGGTAAGAGCTGCAATTCCAACGCAGGCTCTCTCTACATTCATTTTCATCTGCATTAAATGTATTTCTCTGCCATAGTCCTAGCACTTCTGGGAGGCCAAGGCAAGTGGATCCCCTGAGCTCGGGCATTTGGGACCTGCCTGAGCAAGAGTGAGACCCTATCTCTATTAAAAATAGAAAAACTAACTGGGTGTTGTAGCGGATGCCTATAGTCCCAGCTACTCTGGAGGCTTGAGCCCAAAGTTTGAGGTTTGAGGTTGCTGAGAGCTATGATGCCACAGCACTCTACAGGCCAACAGAGTAAGACTCTGTCTCAAGAAAAAAAAAATGCATTTCCCAGACGTGAGCTCCATTCACTGTTTTCCACAGGGGAGACATGCAGGGTGCATTTTTGTTATTCATCTTTCCTTCTGATCCTCAAATATCAGACTCGCCCACCTCAAGGCCTTTGCACTTGCCTTTTCCTCCTCCATCTAGAATTCCCTCCCTCCCACTTTCCCAATAGCTGGCCCCTCTCAGCCTCTCCACCCAGATGGCCCTCTTTGGTGAGGCTTCCTCTGACCCCCTGGCTGAACTTGCCCCTGACCCCACTCTTTACCCTGTCTTATTTTCTTCACAGCACCCATCACTACTGCAATGCAACTGATTTATTTAGGGGAAGTGCCTTGGCATGAGAAAACTTACCAATTTTGTTGATTTCTGATTATCTAAGACTGAATACAGGGCCTAGCACATAGTAGGTACTCAAGAAATAACTCTTGAATAAATACATGAATGAAACTCAGAGGGTGAGGGATTAGCCGGAGGAAACATTTGTAATATTATAATACATATTTTTATATGGGACATTTTATTGAACCTGTATTATCAGGTTTGGGAGGATTTTTTTTGAGGTATAATCCACATTGAGCACAATCCACCCTTTTTATATACAGTTCTATGAGTTTTGACCCATGTATACAGTCATGTAACCACCATCACGATCACAACACCATCAACACCCTGAAAAGATCCCCTGTGACCTTTTGCAGTCAATCCCCACGCTCAGGTTCCAGGCCTTGGCAAGCACAGATTCCAGCTTTTCCAGAAAGTCATATAAATGGAATGGCAGTATGTGGCCATTTGAGTCTGGCATATTTCACTGAGCATCATATATCTGAGGTTCACCCATGCTGTTCCCCACAACAATTGTTTCTTCCTTTTTATTGCTAGTAGAGTCCCTTGGATGGATGGACCACAGTTGTTTATCCATTTGCCAGTTGAAGTCCTTTTATATAAATAATGCAGAAGAGAAACAGGCCTGAGTAGACCTCCATGGGCACTGAAACTGCCCACCCATCAATATGCATCTGTCATCTGTCTGGGACAATGAAGAGCAGGATTTACTGACCCTGTGTCATAGATTTGTAAAGTGAGGCTCAGGGAAATGTAGCACCCTCCAAAGGACCACAAGGAGAGTGTGGCAGAGCCAGAACTCAAATCCAGGGCCACAGGGAGAGAACTGGTAGTCAAGGGACCAAAGCTCAGCCTCTTTGCAGGATGGAGGGTGGTAAGAGGTCAAGCTTGTGTCCCTATCCAAGACCTGAGAATTTTCCAGCATGAGGATGATAGAGAAGGGGCAGCTGGGTGGGTGGGGGCTAGAGAACAGCAGATCCTACCCTGGATTGGTTCCTCCATTGGGACCCTTCCCTCACCCTTCCAGTGGGTTCTTGAGACCTAGGCCAGACCCAACCCCCACCACCCTGGCCAGTGAGCCCCAGCCTGGCCAAACGGGGCCCATCTGGCCTGGATTATCCATTCCAGGGCCCATGCTGAAGGGTGGGTGTGGCAAATTGGGTGATGGGCTCCAGCTGTGGGTGGCCTTTGTCTCGCCCAACCACTTGCAGCCACAGGACAAGTGGGGGACAAGTGAAGATGCTTAGAGAGCTCCAATCACTTCAGGTGACCCTAAGCTACTCTGATCATGAGGCCAGCTCTGTAGACCTAGAGAAGCCTCATAGCAAGGACCCTTGGAATCTTCTAGGCGTGACCTTGGGTAACTATCCTGGGCCTCAATTTGTCCATCTGCAAATAAGAGTCTTAGGGGAGATGCCCGGGAAGGTCTTACCTGAGGAATGGATTCACTGGCCATCTGGAGCAGAAGCTCGGGACCTGGGAGTCTGCATTTTAATACAGGTTCTAAGAGGTTCATGGCATGTGGAAAAGCCTGAGACCAGACTCAGTATAGCTCTGCTTGCCCTTATCCACCTGGTGCGCTCAGTCATTAGAATCTCCTGGGAGGGCTCGGCGCCTGTGGCTCAATCGGCTAAGGCACCAGCCACGTACACCTAAGGTGGCGGGTTCGAATCCCCAGCCCGGGCCCGCCAAACAACTATGGCTGCAACCAAAAAATGGCTGGGCGTTGTGGCAGGCACCTGTGGTCCCAGCTACTTGGGAGGCGGAGGCAGGAGACTTGCTTGAGCCCAGGAGTTGGAGGTTGCTATGAGCTGTGATGCCATGGCACTCTACCCAGGGGG
>CAUYQV010046871.1:0-36215 GCA_963574575.1 Galagoides demidoff
TTTTTTTTTTTTTGAGACGGAGCCTCAAGCTGTCCCCCTGGGTAGAGTACCATGGCATCACAGCTCATAGCAACCTCCAACTCCTGGGCTCAAGCGAGTCTCCTGCCTCCGCCTCCCAAGTAGCTGGGACCACAGGCGCCCACCACAACACCCGGCCTTTTTTTGGTTGCAGCCATCATTGTTGTTTGGCGGGCCCGGGCTGGGGATTCCAACCTGCCACCTTAGGTGTACGTGGCTGGTGCCTTAGCCGATTGAGCCACTAAGCCCTTTTCTTTGCATTTGGGATGATAGTGATGTTGCTGCTAGGTGGGGCGATCCCCCAGGAGGTGGTGCCTCCTTTGGGTCGTTTGTATTTCACCGTTGTGGGTTAAACCCCTGGAGCAGCAGCTCAAAACCCCAAAGAACAGGCTTTGACAGTCCTCAGGACCCAGTCGCAAAGCTAGTGAACCCTTAATTAAATGCCTTACAGAGGATTGCAGAGAAGTAAAAGCGAAAAGATCGGAGAGTTTTCACCTAGACCTCGGCTGGTGGCTTGGTCCTGCCACATGGCACAAACCAGTACCCTCACTCTTTGTCTTTAGCTTCAAGGTTGGTGGGGAGGGTTAGTAACCAGAGCTTTCATCAGATGCTTTTCTTCAGTCTTGTAACAGAAGTAGAGCACGGCAAAATGTAATGCCTTGGGCACTTTTTTCTCTTATAGAGTCTCTGTCACCCTGATAAAGTGCACTGGGGTCATCATAGCTCACAGCAACCTCAAACTCATGGGCTCAAGTGATCCTCCTGTCTCAGCCTCTAGAGTAGCTGGGCCAGGCTAATTTTCCTGTTTTTAGTAGAGACAGTGTCTTGCTCTTGCTCAGGTTGGTCTAGAACTCCTGAACTCAAGCAGTCTTTCCAACATGGTCTCCCAGAGTATTGGGATTACTGGCCTGGCCTTGTCTTTTCATAAACCAAATGCTGGCTTTAGCTCCAACTCCCGTGAGCCTTGTCTGCCCCACTTCCCACTGTGCTCCTGAAGCAATTTAGATCGAATGAGAGATAAGCGGTGAACACACCTCTGCTCATGTAGGCAAAAGGCGCCAGCTGTGACAAAAAAGGAGTCAGCATACTCTAGACATCTTTGAAGTCTCTAAGAAAATAGATTCCGACTAGTCATGACAGCCAAGAACACGAGAAAGGAATGACATGATGTCAATTAAAAATTCATGGTGACTTATGGAAAATTTGATTCTCAAAAAACAAAACAAAACTGCAACTTTGCAATTGTCCCAATCTTAAAATTCTATAAATACATTTCTGTGTAGACTTTCACAGCCTTATTAGAATTTGTAGCTTCAGAGAAAATGATACAAGATTTCAGTTACTTGGGTTTAATTTGGGGTGTTGTTGGCAGTCTATATGGCCCCACACAAACCCTCCTCCTCCATCCACCCCAGACCTAGCTTGCCCCAAGATTTGGCAAAAAAAATCCCAGCCCACCAGAATCCTCCAGCAAGCAGTGGAGTTTTTCCATGCCCATGACCCCACATAAAGAGAGGTCTCCAACCTCCCTCGGTACAGATGCCATCTTTGGCCCTGCCCACTCAGGTCTCTATCCCTTTCTTCTATCTCCTATAGTCCAGTCTCCTACCTGGGCACGTGCTGCCGACCTTTCAGATGGTTAATAAAGTACGAGTAAGAGTACAGGAAACATATGAAAGTGGAAGAGAAAGCCTGACTCACTGCACAGAGATTTTATTTACCACGTGCCAGGCATTGTTAAAAGCATTTAAAATTCACTTATTTAATCCTCTTGACCAGGGACTGGCAAACTTCTCCTGTAAAGGGTGAGATAGTGAATATTTTAGGATTGTGAGTGAGAGGAGACACGGAGGGCTTCTGCTGCACGTTCCTTGGTTTCATTTAACAACCCTTTAGCAATGTGAAAGTCATTTTTAGCTTAACAGGCTGCCGCAGGCCAGATTTGGCCTGTTAGGGGTTTACTGGATGGACTAGCATTATCATCATTTCAGAGATAAGGAGACGGAGGCTGAGAGAAATTACATGACTTGCCCAACTTAAGCAGTTTAGAAGGAGAGTGACTCTGAGTCTCTGTCACCAACTTATATACCACAGCATTGAAGTCACCGCTTAGGTCTCAGGCACTCTGTTCCCAACCTGATGCATATGTGGCAGGAGGCTGCAGGGAATGGGTCAAACTTTGAAAAAGAAATCTACAAAGAAAAGAAGATGCTAAGTCCAATAGTTTAGTTGTGACTTTAAAAGGTTGGCAGGTGGACACATTACCTTATTAATATCCCACAGAATCAGTCTGCTCTGCCGCTTTGCAAATTCATAGGCAGTCAGCCTGCCTATTCCGTGCCCCGCTCCGGTGATGAGAACAATCTCCCCAGCCACAGATTTTCTCTTCCGGGGAATGAAAAGCTTCACCAGTGACTCCAAGTAGGAGTAGAGGATAGTGAGCAGCAGGAGGAGGATATCCAAGACAATGTTCATGGTTCTGCTCGGTCCTCTTCCTTCTGGCTCAGTCTTTGTACAGTCCTAGGAAAGAGATGCCCTCTGCTCTACAGAGCTCCAGGGCAGACCTGTGGCTCAGGTGGTAATGGGACTGCCACAGGAAGCTGGCTTTGAAGGCAGGCTTTGTCCACGTGTCCTAGTATGGGTTGACACACCTTGAAGTTTTGAATTGACGCCAACTGTTATCTGTAGCTTAGCTCAGGTCAAAAGAACCCAAGAGAAGGTGCTCTCTGGACTTGTTTATTTGAAAAGTAGTTGTGTACTGTATTTCATCTTGAAGTTTCACCTCTAGAAAGAATTCTAGAGACATTGCATTAGCTAAGGATATGTTGTTATCTTTCTATAAATTGTTTTTCTTTTCTTCTCTCTCTCTCTTTTTTCTTGAGACAGAGTCTCACTCTGTCACCCTGGCTAGAGTGCCATGGCATCATAGCTCACAGCAACCTCAAAACTGTTGGGCTCAAGTGACTACAGGTGGCTGACACCACACCCAGCTAGTTTTTTCTGTTTTTAGTAGAGACAGGGTGTCTCTCTTGCTCAGGCTGGTCTTGAACTCTTTAGTTCAAGCAATCCACCCACCTCAACCTCTCTAAGTGTAGGATCACACTAGTAAACCACTGCACCTGGCCTTATAAATTGGCTTTCGTGTGTGTGTGTGTGTGTGTGTGTTTTCTTTTCTTTTTATCTTTATTGGAGACAGTGTTTCCCTTTGTCACCCTGGGTAGAGTGCTACAGCATCATAGCTCACAGCAACTTCAAACTCTTGGGCTCAAGTGATCCTCTTGCCTCAGCCTCCCAAGTAGCTGGGACTACCAGGCAGACTCTATTTTTAGAGATAGGGTCTTGCTCTTGCTCATGCTGGTCTCAATACTGACCTCAAGCAATCCACCTGCCTCAGCCTCCCAGTGTGTTAGGACTATAGGTATGAGCCACTGCACCCAGCCTTTTGGTGTTTTCTTAAATAGGTGAAAGGAGATAGTAGAGATATTATCTCAAAGAAACTCGAATGACGTATAGGTCAACCAGTCTTGGATATTTGAGTCATTTATTCATGAAAACTTAGAATCAATGTTTTTGTTGGCTAATCATTCTACACGTGATGCCAGTTTCCCCCCAAATCTCTTAAGTTTGGGGGAGATTTTCGGTTATAACACAATCAGTTCTTTCTGTAATAATATTGGAAAGGCATTAGGCCTGAGGTCTCAACTTAAAAGTGGTGTGTCTTCTGTCTTAGTTGATTCAGGCTGCTATGTAATTACCATAGACCCAGTGGTTTATAAACTACACATATTTATTTCTTGCAATTATGGAGGCTGTGAAGTCCAAGACCAAGGTGCTGGCAAATGTCTTATCTGGTAAAAATTGACTTCGTGGTTTATAGATAACTACCTTTTCCCTGTAACCTCCCCTGGCAGGAGGAGAAAGAGAATTGTCTGTGTTTATGTCATAAGGATACTAATGCCATGGCAGGGCCCTCATGATCTAATCACTTCCTTGAACCTTCATATTTTAGAGTATGAAGTTTGGGAGAAAACATTCGGTCTACAGCAACTTCTATAGTCAAAAAGTGGAAACGACCCAAGTGTTCATCAACAAATAGTTGTTGCCTCATGACTCTAGTATCCATCTGATTAGCACCATCTTTTAAGCAAACATCACACTGTACATTGTGATGAATTCAACCGTAATTGAATTCAACTTCAAAAAGTAATATACAGGTAACATCACTTTACATGTGTATACATGTCTTTTGGCAGCCCTGGCATATGCCATGGACTGATTTAAAGGTTTTACATATAAATGTATTTAATCATTACAAGACACATTTGAAGTAGGGACTATTAAAATCTGTATTGTACAGATAAGGAAACTGATATACAGACAAGTTAAGTAACTTAGCAGTAAGAGTAAAGTCATAGCTGGTAAGAAGTGGAGTGAGATTTAAATCCAGGAAGTTTCCAGAAAGTCTGATTCTAGAGCCCGAGTTTTTTAACTTAGGCCAGTGGCTCTCCGCTGGGTTACTTTTGTCTCACAGAATACATTTGGGCATATCTGGAGACATTCTTGGTTGTTAGAATTCATGCATGCTACTGGCATCTAGTGGGTAGAGGCCAGGGATGCTGGGGAACATCTTACAGTGTGTAGAAGAGCCTTGTTCATTGAAACAAATAATTTTCCAGCCCCCAAATGTCAGTAATGCTGAGCTTGAGACACTCTGACTTGGGCTGTCCTATATTGCATTGGAGAGAACAATAATCAGTTCTTTAAGTTCAAACCTTGAGTGTATTTATGAGCAAGTACTTGATCACATCATTCTGCATGTAAAGTTTCAGTCGCAGATATGTGGAGCCATTAGACATTAACATAGGTGGTTTCCATCAGATCTCATGTTGGGCTGCAATGCAGGAATTTGTTTTCGGGTTGAATGTGTATAACTTCGATATTCAGCTTTCTTACAGTGGCCAAACCAGGGGACTAACACCAGCCAAATCCAGGCAGTACTGACAGACTTCTGAAAGGCAGTTTTACAATTACAGTGGGATCTAGATTATTTTACCTACGAGGGTATTTGTATTATCCAATAATTAAGAAACTTTGAGAAAGTGAAAAACACTTATTTAACATTGTTCTCAAATAGTATGGGTGCTGAGAAATCATTCTCTCTTTTTTTTTTGCTTGTTTTCTAGGACCCAGACTGTTCACGTTCCTCAAATACAGGATTCTATCTGCCTCAACAATGCTAGAAACAGACAATCTGCCACTTGATTTATCCCTAAAGTTTTAGAAACTTGTTTGTATATCTTTATGATTTTATTGACTTCATTTCAACATATTTTCATAACAAATAAGAATACTTTATTTACTCTGATCACATTTTAGATCCCTTGTTCCTTACTGATTTGAATGAAGGCTCTCTGAATTTATCATTAATTTGTCTTGATCTCATATTTTTGGGTGAGCTCCATTCAGTGAAATTTTCTGAAGTAAGCTAAAATAACGCATGACGTTGAGACTCTTACTAAACTGAAGTATTTTGTTACCTTGCCTTTTTTCTTTTATTCATGTCCCTCTCAAGAGCCATCTGCCTATCAGTTTTCGAAATATAATAATCTCTACAAAGGTAAGAATAATTATCTTGATGTAGATATCTTCATGTCTCTTTATGTAACCAGGAAAAAGATGGAACAGGTTAACTAGAAGATTTATAATTTGGAGCATAGATAATCATGATACTAATGTTAATAATAGTATCGATACGGCGAGGGAATGAGTAGGAGAACACTGGCAGAGGTGTCGTCCAGATGGATTTTACCTTCAGCCTAGGGCCATTCTTGTGCGTGTCACTGCACACAGCAGAGCTCAGAAGCGTTGACAGGACGTGCTATGGTTGCTGAAAATGTAGTACTTGTCCCTAAAGCTGAATCGGTGAGAACAAACAAGGAAAAGTCATTTGAGGAACGGGAAAGAAAAGTTTATTAATTTGCTGGTAAATGAGGAGAGCAGCAGACTGGGGTCTCAAAAGACCACCATCCTGCCTCAAAGCGGAAAAAATAGGGCATTTTAAAAGGGAAAAGGGTGGCACTGGGTGGGCTGGGGTCTACCTGACTGCCACTGAGAATGTCAAATGATGTAGTTTCAGGCTATTGTTGTTTAACTATATGTGGTTGCCATCTACCTTATCTCCTGTGACAATGATCTTGTGACCCTTGGACAATTCTGTTGAGCCATCGCCTGTGGTTTAAGATACTAGAGAACAAATAGCAAAGACCATTTTTTGGCCCCTTCAGTTACGGCCTGCAGGTTTAAATTGCCAAAAAGAGTGGGAAGTTTTAAATAGACAACTGGTAAAACATTTTCTTCCCCTTTGGGGACCTTTACCTCTGTTACAATATTGTAATTTATGGAGGGTAGGAGGTATTTGTGGGGAAAAAAGTTCAACACTAAGCCATCATTCCTTGGAGACCATAAAGTGAGGCAGTTATGGGATTTGTGCACTTCCTATATTCCACTACTCACTTAGGCCAATTATAGTAATCCGACAAATAGATGTTTGGGAATATGATCTCTTCAAATAAATACTTTTTCTTTTCTTCAGGTTCATTAGTTCACTGTCAAAAGTTCAATGTACTGCCAAACTGATAAAGCAGTATTGGGTGTTTGAAAAGGACATGGGAAGCTTTGAGCTCCAAAACCCCTTTCCAAACATACAAAACCCAGCTCCCGTTTCACCGAGAGCTGCAGGATATTTTGATTCATCACTACTTCTTTCCAAAGAGAGAGTCCGGATCTCTCCAGCCTGGTTCCCAATCTTTCTTCCCTTGTTCTCCTAATTCTTGTTTTTTCTCCATCAATTCCACTCTACTCCTGCTTGAAGGATCTTTTGCTTTCAAATATTTTTAGATCGTTCCCATTGCAAAAAGATTCAATGAAACTATCCAGTCCCCCATATTTTACTGTCAAATTAATCTATGGTGATTACCTCTGTTTTGTGGGTACCCATCTTGGAAGGACAGAAGTCTCTTGCCCCTGGACTCTGTCGCTGGTGCAGGCAGCTCAGAGCTCAGCACAAAAGGGAGCAGGAGGATGGGGGAGGGACAGGAGCTGTCTATAGAAATGGGGCTCTAAAGGATGAGCAGGAGTACGTCAGATGATGAAGGGGATGAGAGAGTTCCACATACAGAGAGCCGTGTGTGCCCGCACCGGGTGGTGAGAGAGCCTGGTGTGTTGAGCGGGGCACACAGTGGTGAGAAGTTAGAGAACTCTGAGCAGAGGCTCAATGGTTCAGAGTCTTAGATCAATGAGGGAGAGGTGTAGAGCAGGGAGCAGAGATCATCAGATTTGCACCCAGAAACGCTGCAGCGTGGAGAGTGCATTGGTGGGAGGACGAAAGGAAACAGAGGGAGGTGGGTTAGGAAGCTTTTCAGTAACAGAGCCCAGCAGTGACTGTGCTCTGAAAGAGGGTGGTGGCAAAGGAGACCACTTGGGAAATAGAATAACATGACAAATAGGCATTCGTTTATTAAATACATACCAAACACACGGATTGCTTCAGGGACTATTCCAGATATTGGGGATGTATCAGCGAACAAAACAGATGGTAACAAATCCATTTGTTCCCTTAGGAAACTTGCGCTCTGGGAGCAGTACAGACAGTAAAGAAGATAACTGAGCAAAATGTACAGGACGCTTCACAGTGATAAGTGCCAAGGAGAAAAGTCGAGAATAGAGGGGGAACTAGAATCTTTCAGGATATAGCTGTATGGGAAGGGTTGCAGTATGAGATCTAGAATGAGAAGGCCTGAAAAGAAAGGCCTGTTACAGAAGACGACCAAGGGAGAACAGGAGCTTCCCGGGCAGATGTCTGGAGGAAGAACATTCCAGGAGAGGAATCAGTTAACACACAGCAATCTTGAGATGAGACTCATGTGGCTGGAGTGAACTGACAGAGGGGGAAGGTCGTGTGCTGGTTAGTTATCTGGGTCAACATGACTAGGCAATAGTCTCCAGTTATCCAATCAAACACTAACCTAGGCATTGCTGTAAATGTTTTGTAGATGTTGTTAACATCTACAGTCAGTAGTTTTTAAGTAAAGGGAATTATTCTTCATGATGTGAATGGGATTCATCTAATTGGTTGGAAGGTTGGGAAGGCAAAACTAAGGTTTCTCTGAGTTAGAAGAGGTTTCTCCTGAAGATTACAGCATCAATTCCTGTCCAACAGTTTTCTGCTTGCTGGCATCCCATAATCACCTGAGCCAATTTCTCAATTCCTTGAAATACAAATGTATCTTATTGTCTCTCTGTATATTTATTTACTCATATTCGTACAGACACATATATATGTGTATAAACCCTCCTAGGGGTCCTGTTTCTCTAGAGCACCCAGACCAAGACAGGCAGAGAAGCAGCAGGGAATTGTGGAAACGTAAGTCTGGATTACATGTGGCCTTGTAAGTCAAGGTAAGGACTTCAGCTTTAAGTCTCAAATAAGAAGCTAGAAGAGGAGTTTAGAGTGGACTGCTGCCTTGGTCATAACACCAAGGGGAACAAGAGGTGTTCGTGGCTTGGATCGGAGTAGTAGCAGTGGGGACAGGGGGTGATAAGAGGTGATAGGATTCTGGTTATATTTTCAAGTTGAACAAAAAGAATGATTTTTGTAATGAATGTGGGGATTGGGAGAGAGGAATCAAAGAAAACTGGATTTGGGCTTAGCACCTATAGCTCAAGCAGCTAAGGCGCCAGCCACATAACACCAGAGCTGGTGGGTTCAAATCCAGCCTGGGCCCACCAAACAATAATGACAACTACAACCAAAAAATAGCCAGGCATTGTGGTGGGCACCTGTAGTCCCAGCTACTTGGGAGGCTGAGGCAAGAGATCGCTTTAGCCCAGGAGTTGGAGGTTGCTGTGAGCTGTGATGCCACAGAACTCCACCCAGGGCAACAGCTTGAGGATCTGGCTCAAAAAAAAAGAAAACTGGATTTTTTTTTTTTTTTTTTTTTTTTTGCCGGACAGAACAGCTAGAATAATGGGATTTGTGGTAGACTGGGGATAACATCAGAAGCTCAGTTTTGGTGAAGTGCCTGTTGGCCATGTAGCTGGAGATACCAAGGAGGCATTTAGATAAATGTTCACTGTCAAAAGTTCAATGTACTGGAGTTCAGAGGAGAGACCCAGGCTGAAAATATAAATGTGGGAATGGTGGTTAACCCTGAATGTGTGTGGTGGGGATTAGAGGGTTTGGACGAGGTCAGGGAAAGGAAATGGCCAGGAATAACTCCAAGCTTTCGGCTTGGGCCTTTGTTGGAAATGCTGTTTTCTGTTGATGAACACAATTGGTCTAGAGAAGGAGCTATGATTTGCCTGTGGCGACTTTATGACATTTATGTAACGGAACTGGAGATAATCTAGGAGATTAGAATGTAACAGTCTAATATAATCCTTTTATAGATGCGGAAACTGAAGTTCCAGAATAGCTCACTTTACGAGATTGCCTGGTATGCTTTCTGGAGTACTGAGACATCTGTAATGGCAGGGAAGGCATTTAAGTAAAGACACATTTCCCTAATTCTGGGGTTGGCCTGGTCATCCCCAGACCAAAAAAAAAGTTTGAGTGGTCAGGCTGGCTCTAAGGTCAAGTAGGAATTTCTATGTACTTTGGGGAACAATTTGCTGTGCTTTGTAGATCAAAACTATCCAAATGTTGGCCTGTGCTTTCAGACGTCAGCATTTTAATTTTGGAAATCTTTAGGCTGTGGTGGTAGTCAGGCAGGCTGGACGTTTTTCAGGAGCAATAATGGGACATTTGCACTGTAGCATTTTATTCTGCTTTAAAATAATTCCTAGGTTGAATAGTTTCAACTGCCATCAGAGATTTCACTGGTTGATTTTGGAATATTGTTTGAATTCCAAGGAAAACATGGATAAAAGAAAGTAGGGAGTATTTAGGGCAATAATTCAGCTCTCTGAGAATTCCACTGAGGCTGTATGATGGTAAGGCTGGTAAGCCTGAGTTAAACTAAGCGGTAAACTAAGCCTCAATCCTTAGTTTGATTTCTAGCTGTGAGATTTTAGGTAAGTTTTTTTGACTGAGTCTCACTCTCTCACGCTTGGTAGAGTGCCAGGGCATCATAGCTCACAGCAACCTCAAACTTTTGGGCTCAAGTGATCCTCTTGCCTCACTCTTCCAAGTAGCTGGGACTACAGGCACCTGTCACAATGCCTGGCTAGTTTTTTTCTATTTTGTAGAGACAGGGGTCTCACTCTTGCTCAGGCTAGTCTCAAATTCCTGAGCTCAAGCAGTACACCCACGTGGCCTCCCAGAATGCTAGGATTACAGGTGCAAGCCACCACACCTGGCCAGGTAATTTGTTTAACCTGTCTAGGCTATAACTTTCTCATCTACAAAATAAGGATACAGGGGCTTACCACACAGAACTGTCAAAGGGATGGCGTGTGAAGAGGAAGCACTTAATTGTTCCCCTTTCCACAATAAAATCCCTCTAGCCATTTAGTCACTAGCCAAGTCAGTGTGGAAGATGTACTGAGGGTCAATTTCAACCCTTTTCCTTGCCACTCTTTTTTAGCCTCATTCTCAGTAAAAAGACCAGACTTCTGGCTAGTGAGATAGAGGTGAGGAGTGTTTCTGAAGGCAGGCAAGGGAATATTCTCATAAGGAACAGGAGAAAGGCCAGAGTCCTGAGTCATGCCGTCCTGTGGCAGGGCCCCAGGGTGACAGTGAGGTCTCAGGGGAAGCCTTTGGGGTTTGCCCAGGGAGGCGAGGTTCCCTGCTACGGTCAAGATGTCTGTACTCTGCACAGGAGAGAGCATTTGTCACCAAGAGATGCCCTGGTTAAGGGCCATGACGTACCCTGATAGCTGACAGGATTCTTTCCCTATTTACCTGAAGACAACAGAAGGGTCTTTGATTTGGGTGGGTCTTCAGAGTAGCCCTGAAATTAATTATTACTGACTGAGATGAATTTTCCCACCAAACTGGTGAGAAGTGGTTCAGAGATAGAATTAACTTCCTTCAAATGACATTCACCAGTTTTCAGGCTTTGATTCTAGGAGTAATTCCTGCTGTTGGTGAATCAGGGAGCATTTTTTTTTTTTTAATAAAGAGAACAAAATTCAAAATCCCCCCAGTACTGTGTCCATTCACCTTCCCTGCAGAGTAAGGGCTCGAGACTCCAAGGTTCTCCTGGGTTCCTGCTACTACAGCTGTGTTCACAGCTGACTGAAGTCCTTCTCACAACGCCCATGCATAGGATCGAGGTGGGATTAAATGGTAAGACCCAAAGACATAATGCTTATTTCTCATAATGGCTAATGCCAGAAGTTCATTCAATTTTTAATTTCTGACAATATTTTAGGAGCCAAAATGTTTATCAGAGAAAGGGAAAAGTTATCAGTATTCTCTGGGCTCCAGTTACCTTCCTGCAGTTCACCAAAGGCTTTTTCTTAGCCTATTTCACTGGCAGGTGGCTGGCAGGAGGCTGGCAGGCTGGAACAAGTATACTTAATCAGAAGAATAAACAAATATATTTCAAAGTGAGATAGAAACTGATAGGATCAGCCTCTCCACTTTCTAGTGCCATTCTCTGCTATCAGTTAAGCGTGTAAGTAAATCTATAAATTCTGTGGGTATTTACCGTTAGAGTGCTACTGTAGTCTCGCTGATGTATGGAGAAGAATCTAAGTTTTCTATTCAAATACGTTTTGGACAGCAGGAACTTTTGACCCAGATATGTATTTACATCAACTAAATGCAGAATACAGGCAAATGGCAATTATATTTTGAGTCTCTGTATTAAAGGAAATTAATGGGAAAGAAAACAGAATGATGCCTTCTGAGCAATGTTCTTATCTGTTATAGGATGGACAGTATAACTTTACTCAAAGAGATTACCATACAGTCCTTATAATCTGTGGAGGCACACATGAGATCACCTGGTGAATGAGCTAACCAAAGTAAATCAAATGTTCAGGACAATGGGTGACACATGTTGAGTACATATTAGCTTCTGCTTACAATACAGATCAAAATCTTTCTCCATGAAAAGCTTCTGAATCTAAATGGAACTCCTTTGCTTCATTTCACAAGGATCAGGGATTCTACCTTCTATGTTTTCTGAGTATGAACTTTCTAACATAAAGATCAAAGTTCTTCACTTTATGTGTACGTTTGAGATAGTCTTAAAAATATTTTTCTTTGGGTGGCACCTGTGACTCAGTGGGTAGGGCACCAGCCCCATATACCAAGGGTGGCAGGTTCAAACCCACTCCAGTCAAACTGCAACAAAAAATAGCCAGGTGTTGTGGTGGGTGCCTGTGGTCCCAGCGACTCAGGAGGCTGAGGCAGGACAATCGCCTAAGCCTAGAAGTTGGAGGTTGCTGGGAGCTGTGTGACACCACAGCACTCTACTGAGGGCGATAAAGTGAGACTCTGTCTCTACCAAAAAAAATATGTATTTTTTCTTTAATGGGAACTCAATGAACTATTTATTTTTTCAATTTACAGATCCAACCATATAGTCCCATCTCACTGAGACTCACATTCAAGAAATTTCCAGATACTTAAAACACCTCTGATCCCATAATCCATTTTACCTTAATTTGAAGATGAAGGCATGTTCTATATAAGACAATAGAATGTTTTGGTTTTTTTTTTTCTGGTTGAGTAGTAAAGAAGAAATTTTAAAAAGAAGAAGAAAAATTTAAGACAAAAAGATGGAAACACCACTTGTTAAAGTTTAATGCATTTATTGTTATTGACATTTACGGGTACATTCTCCCAATTCTTTGTCTTAAATGCCAATGATGCTTTTATACTTGCTACACGCATCCATCTCTAGTTTCCTTGTGCTGAAATGTTTGGCATTGGAATCTGAGGTATCTCTCAGGAAACAGAGAGGCAATGTGTAGGATGAAATGTCCAAGAGCTCATGAAATTCATTATGAAATGTCACTGGACACAGTTCTTGGTTACATTTAGAGAGCTTGAAGTTTCTGATTTTATGTAGAATAGAAAAGGCAAGGTGGATTACATAAAACTTAAGTACAATTGAAAACAAAAATATATCTCATATAAACATTTATAACACAAATTTTGCAAAGCCTTCAGATGCACCACAAAGTCTTGCCTTTTTCTTCATTTTCCCGAAAGTTAACATCAAGTTATTTCTCTGTTTCTATTATATGTAATCAGCTTTTAGCTAAACAAATAGTGATAAGTGAAGACTGTGAGAGCCTCCAAAGGCACTAATTACGGAAGGAAGAAGGATAATTAGGAAAAATAAGAGTTCAAACATTAAAATTCTGCTTCATATTGGATGAAATCAACTTAACCCTGGTGAATCAGTTTTCAGAAGACTGGGCATCTACTGCTGTTTACTTTTATATCCAATGACTGCATCAAACTTAACATTGATCTTTCGTTTTAAAATCCCCATGAAACGTTCTGGAAGAATCCTAAAAGAAAGATACATTAAGGTAATTAGGAGATTGACATTAAGTGCATTTATAAAATACCATTTTTCAACATACTTATAATTTTTCACATATCATGTCATGTTCATCTTAGACAAGATGAAAAAATTTAATGCTGAGTTGCTACTAAACGTTCTTTATGATTAATTTTCAAAAGGAAAAGAAAGGAGATGTAGCCTTCTTCAGGGTAGGAGTGACCCACAATACTTAAGTTTTTTAAATAAATATATTCTTTTTTGTTTTTAGAGACAGAGTCTCACTTTGTCGCCTTCAGTAGAGTGCCGTAGCGTCACAGCTCATAGCAACCTCCAACTCCTGGGCTTAGGCGATTCTCTTGCTTCACCCTCCTGAGTAGCTGGGACTATAGGCTTCCACCACAACTCCTGGCTATTTTTTTGTTGCAGTTGTCATTGTTGTCTAGCAGGCCCAGGCTGGGTTTGAACCTGCCAGCCCCAGTGTATGTGGCAGGCACCCTAGCTGCTGAGCTACAGGCGCAGAGCCAGATTCTGTATTTCTAATAAATTCCCAGGTGATGCTGATGCTGCCAGTTCCTGGACTACACTGGATACATCAAGGCTCAAAGATCTTGAAATCATCAAAGACTATTTAGCTCTTCCTATGCTTTGGGTATGATTTTGTGCAAAATACAAGCTCCATGCTTACCTGTAGTATATTAAAATGAGGCCTAAAACCTAACTGTGCTCTCTTTATATCACTGTCCTATAATCCTATTATGTAAAAATGCTTTAAAACTAAGCTTCTTCACTCATTTATAAGACTTTAAGAAATATACAAAATTTCCTTCTTTTAAAAAATAACAACTGAAAAACATGTGAACATTTTTCCGCTGGCTTACCCACTAGCGATGCCAATTTTGCTTCACTGATCAACATGACGAGGTTTTGCAACGATGTAGTCTTTGAGCCTATTATTTTTATTAATTCTGTTCCATTGCACCTGACTTTAAATCTATGAAAAATATAATTTCCATGTCATATTTCATGTCTAATGCTGGCAAATATACTGTTGCTTACCTTTCTAATATTGTCAAAAAGGCTATAGAAGATGGAACAAAAATCATTTTCTGCTCAGTCAGGATCCCATCCATCAGTCTCTCCACCACTTGCTCAGGTTCCAGGGTGGGTCCCAAACTGAAATTAGAGACAATCTTTAGAAACAAAACGTTTCACTGTGGCTTCAGCTTTAGTCTGGTGCTAAACAGGTAAGTTAAATTAGCACAGGAACCTCAGCATAACTGACTTACAGGGCCCATCCCAGGTGCTCAGGAATAATAGCTACTTTGCCATTAATTGTAAGGAGAACTATTTATTTAGTGCTTACGAGTACTGCACACTGTGCTGAACAGTCTACCTGAGTACCCCACTGAAGTTTTACAACAACTTAACAGAGGCAATATCATCATCTCTATTTCACAAATGAGAACGGGAGAAGCGACTAGGACTCAAAAATAATTTAGCAAGAGGAGGACTGACAGGGCTGAGTGTGTTCACGCCTGTAATCCTAGCGCTCTGGGAGGCTGAGGCAGGAGGATCTCTTGAGCTCAGGAGGTCAAGACCAGCCTGAGCAAGAGTAAGACCCCATCTCTACTAAAAACAGAAAAATTAACCCGATGCTGTGGCACATATCTGTAGTCCCAGCTACTGGGGAAGTTGAGGCAGGAAGAGTATTTAAACTCAAGAGTTTGAAGTTGCTGTGAGCTAGGCTGACACCAGAGGACTCTAGCCTGGCAATAGAATGAGACTATCTCAAAAAAAAAAAAAAAAAAAAAGAAAGAAAGAAAAAGAAAAAAGATTAAGACTGATAAATTCACTTTTAAACTTTCGGAAGTCTTGGGAAAGATATCAGATACCATTATAAAAGTTTTGGGAAGACGTGCAGGGGGACCTCACCTAATGTACACGATGCAATGGTACATTTCAAAACTATTAAGAAAATAGTATAATTGTGATGCATGTGTTACTTAGTTCAATGTAAGCATTTCATATTGTATATCAAATCAGAACACTGAAACCCATAAACGCATCAATGTACAGTTTATGATTTAATAAAAAAAATTTTTAAAGTTTTATTACCTACTATGTCTCTTTAGCGATAACTTCCTAAAGCATCAGAGGCATTAAAATATGATAGATATGTGATATTCAGACGGAGCACTTACACTTATGAGACCTTGATTTACTTTTAAGTTACACTGTGTAATCACTCAGGTGTATGTATGCACCACAGACTAGCAGGTGGTCTCTAAAAAGTGGCTTTTAAAAAATCTGTGTTAGAGAAGCGTACTTAGGGAGGAGATGTATAAAGTGAGCTGGTCCTCAGTTTTTAACTTCTTCTTTTTTTTTTTTTTTGAGACAGAGTCTCGGTTGCCTTGGGTGGAGTGACATGCTGTCCTAGCTCACAGCAACTTCAAATTCTTGAGCTCAGGCAATCCTCCTCCCTCAGCCTCCTGAGTAACAGGGGCCTGCCACATTGCCTGGCTTGTTTGTCTATTTTTAGTAGAGACAGGGTCTCACTTTTGGTCTGGCTGGTGTTGAACTTCTGAGCTCAAGGGATCCTCCCTCCAGAGTGCTAGGATTACAGCAGTGAGCCATGTGCTCAGCCCAATTTTTAACATTTTATTCATGACTTAGAAAAAAACAATACACAATTAAACACATTCATGAAATTTGCCAATGCCACTAAACTATTTGGGTGGCTAACATTTGGGGCAGGCAGATTTTTAATGGGGTGACTAATTAAAAGAAATGAGACAAAAGAACACTGGAGGAAGTTTTTTAGAAATAAATACAGAATAGTTTATTCAGAAAGAAAAAAAATACATATGATAAAGGAAAACTGGGACAACTAAGTATAGTACTGTACCTAACAGTGAGCATGATAATTGGCTCCATGAAGGAAAATGGAGCTTAACGTTACAGGATGATATAAGCTTCCATGCCCAGCAGACTTCCCTCATGTCACATATTCAAATACTGTATTGCATATGAAAAGCTTGGAATGTGACAAGAAAAGAGTAATGAAACCAATGGCCCAACGCCATTGATGCAGGTAAAAATCAAAAGCAGTCAAAAGCTCGAAGAAGACTAAGCAGTCTTAGTCTGTAGTGTAGACAGATAGGGGTCCAAGAGGATGAATCCAGAACCTGAAGGATGCTGTGCATTGAACCACATTCAGAGGGAAGTCACGCTGTAGTATATGGCTGCCAGACTTCAATGTTCCCCAGCTCCAAGAAGGCTTACAACACCTGTGTAAATACACTCCCTGTCCACACTGTGGCCTTGCTAACCTACCAGTCAAGTGGGGCTGTGATGACTGACCTTTTCTTGGTGTACCTTAACCCCATCAGAGAACTTTTCACTGAAATGTAATGACTGCCCAATATCATGATCTTTTTTTTTTTTTTTTGAGACGGAGCCTCAAGCTATCCCCCTGGGGAGAGTGCCATGGCATCACAGCTCATAGCAACCTCCAACTCCTGGGCTCAAGCGAGTCTCCTGCCTCAGCCTCCCAAGTAGCTGGGACCACAGGCTCCCGCCACAACGCCCAGCCATTTTTTGGTTGCAGCCATCATTGTTGTTTGGCGGGCCCGGGCTGGGGATTCGAACCCGCCACCTTGGGTGTATGTGGCTGGCGCCTTAGCCACTTGAGCCACAGGCGCCGAGCCCAAATATCACGATCTTAAAAGAGCCAGAAGAAAATGCTTTCAGAAAAACACTCAATTTCTTAGCAGAACAGAATCTTAATCATTAAAACATCAGTATGTGGAAACACTTTCCCCCCTGACATTCTAATATTAATGAGAATTGCAAATCCTATTAAAAATGTTCTCAATGGATTTTGTAGCAACTATCAAATACAGTTCAGGACTGATATGTTGGGGGGGCGGAAGGAGGGTACAAGGTGGGGCAGAGCAATACTGAGAAGGAAGGATTTGTAGTTTGTAGGAATGTGTTCGATTTTCACTTTACCACTTTAAGTAGCTCATTTTGAAGGAACATTTCAATTCTTTAGAGCTCAAGTTTTTGTTTTTATTTTTTTTAATATAAAAATGTTTTTAATATGTAATGGCATGCTGGTAAATGTCTAATAACTGGATCTTTAGGAAACATCCCATTTTTGGAGCATTTCCTGCTCTCCATGGTATTGTCCCATCCTGGCCGATTTTAAGCTGCCAAGATGACATCCCTCAATGAGTAGAGCAGTACTATACAAGCCAGCATAGCACTCCCCTGGGAATACGGTGCTTACATGGAAATGTACAGACAAGCACGCTACACAGTCATACCACACAAACGTCACTCAAGTCACCTCCTTACGTCACGTCTTTTTATGCTACTATCCAACACTAACTAACATCTTTCTGTGACAGATCCACACACAAACTCCTACATTTTTAGAGAAAACGTAAATTGTGTTATGTATATTACAGGTAGGAAAGCAGATGCTTTAAAACAATGCTCAACAAAAATGATTCTTACATTTTTGGTCATCAAAAAAGTAATCAGGCCAGGCACAGTGGTGCCTAAAATATAAACTGGTGTTCAATTAGCATAAGCAATTTCTTTCTCCTAACTAGAAGTACTAAGTTTCTATATTAAAACCATCTTCGCCTTTGTGGTCCACTCTTGTACCAGCTTGGACACGAGGGGGTCATGTGGCCAGACTTAGCCAGCTTTAAATTCTGTGGTTTAGGCTAGAATCACATTAGCTTTTATTGACACTCCACCCCTTAATCTCCAGCAAGCTACTTCTTTTATGCTTGTACTAGCAGAGTTTCACCATGAGAGGGCACTCCTGCCCACAGTAGGGTTAGCTCTGTGTTGCCTTTCCAGGGGCAAGGTTAAAAAAAATTCAGTTCTAGCTTTTAAAAAACATAGTGTGTGTTTTTAACTACTGAAAGTCAGTCTGTGTTAAAAACTTGACTCAAGGCCGGGGGCACGTTGTCTCACACCTTTAATCCTAGCACTCTGGAGGTCAAGGCGGGTGGATTGCTTGAGATCAGTAGTCTGCAACCAGTCTGAACAAGACTAAGACCCTATCTCTACTAAAAATAAAAAAATCAGCCAAGCACTGTGGCAGGCGCCTATAATCCCAGCTACTTGGGAGGCTAAGGCTACTCCTTTGCTTAAGCTCAGGAGTTTGAGCTTGTTATGAGCAAGGCTGAGACCAGAGCAGTGAGACCCTGTCTCCAAAAAACCCAGAAATAAATAAAAATAAAAATCCAGAAAATTGAAAATAATCCTAAAATCATTACTAGGAGACACTATCGTTCCCAATGATCAATACAATTTATGAAAAAGTCTGTACTTTATTGACATGAAATGATGTCTATAACATAATTCAGAGGAAAGTAAGCAGCATAGTTCCTGCTGTGTGTAATACATGCCAGTGACGTAATACACTAATACTAGTGTAATACATAATATTTTAGTCTTTAGTAATATTAGTATGTTACATAATATTTACACACTGGATCTCTATGTAGGGAGATGTCTAAAAGGATATTCATCAAAATGTTAAGAGTGGTGTCCACTGGATAGAGGGACTTAAGGAAATCTAAAAAGAAATTTTCTGACTTGTATTTTTCTTTTTTTTTGAGACAGAGCCTCAAGCTGTCCCCCTGGGTAGAGTGCTGTAGCATCATAGCTCACAGCAACCTCCTACTCCTGGGCTCAAGCAAGTCTCCTGCCTCTGCCTCCCAAGTAGCTGGGACCACAGGTGCCCGCCACAATGCCTGGCTATTTTTTTTTAGTTGCAGCCATCATTGTTGTTTGGCGGGCCCAGGCTGGATTTGAACCCGCCACCTTAGGCATGTGTGGCTGGCACCTTAGCCACTTGAGCCACGGGCCCTGAGTCTTGTATTTTTCTATAATGTTAGAATTATTAAAAACTAAGTATGGATAATGTTTACAAAGACATTAAAATGATTCCCAAAGAGAAGAAACATTAAATATTATCCTTAAACCAATCCTTTATAATCTTTTTTTTTTTAACCAAGATTAAGAGTATGGTCTAGTACCCACTGCGGAGAATAATTTCTAGGTTCCCAAAGGGAAATGTTTTTCATACTGTAGTCTGGCTTATCTCTATCAGAATCAACTATGATGCTTTTTATTATTTTTTATTTCAGATTAATATGAGGATACAAATGATTAGGTTACATTGTTGCCGTTTGTTAAATAAAGTCCCTATTGTAGTTGTGTCTTTCACCCAGGATATGTGCCACCAACCACCACCCCCCACCTGTGATGCCTTTTTTTTTGAGACAGAGTCTCACTCTGTCACCCTGGATAGAGTGCTGTGGCATCAGCTAACTCAAAGCAACCTCAGACTACTGGGTTCAAGTGATCCTCCTGCCTCAGCCTCCCATGTAGTTGGGACTACAGGCGCCCACCACAGTGCCTGGCTGGTTTTCTATTTTTGGTAGAGACAAGGTCTCGCTTTGCTCAGGCTGATCTCAAATTTCGGAGCTCAAGCAATTCACTCGCCTTGGCCTCCCAAAGTACTAGGATTACAGGTGTAAGCCACTGTACCTGGTCTCCTTCCTCACTTCTACCCTACCCCAATCAAACTCAGGAAATCCACATATCTGGGGCTGGGGCCCCTGCCTAGTTCCCAAGCACCCCTGGTGACATGTATGTGTATTTAAGTCTGAGAACCCCGCTGGGGGGATGGATGGTGTGTCATTCATAATTATATTTATAGTCATTCTCTCCCGCCTTCTCTCCACCTGTTTGCCCACAAACTGCAGCAGCTGAAATCAAGATGAACTTTGATTATCAGGTGTTTTAGGGATTAAAATATTAGGTGATTTAGGGATTAAAACATTTAGGAGAATGCACGGAATGGCTGATGTTCATAGCAACTGCCAATCCTTTTGTCTCGATTTCTGTCTCCACTTACCTGGTGCTCGGATTTTTGATGAAGCCAGTGTTTATGAAATTAGGACACAGACATGTTGTTTTGATGCCAGTTCTTTCTAAGGCAGCCAGTTCAACAGTCAAAGCTCTATGAAAGCCAACAGCAGCAAACTTGCTTGAACTGAAAATAAACAGAGAGTGTTTACGAACTAATTTAAGAATCCTGACACATCTGCTTAATGCAGCTTCTTGTGTTTCTTAGTTAAGTGCGGCCCTCGGACGATCTTCATGTGTGGCCCTGAATCTCAGCCTTAAGTCCAGACCCTGAGTCAGAGTCTGCATCTTGCCAGATCTTCAGGTAAATTTACAGGCATGTTAATGTCTAATAGAGAACATTTACTGCATCACAGCATCGTGTATCAGTAATTCACATGAATGTCTTAGGAAAATTAGTATTTGTCTCTGTTACTGCTATTTCCATAAAACTCAATGTCACCATAAGCTGCTCACTATTATAAAATATTCATGGAATTCATTGAAAATTTTTCTTAGACAAATCCTACTCTTCCTTTAAGTCACAGCTTGACTTCCTCAAAGAAGTCTTTCTCAACCCCTTGTCTAGATTTTTTCTCATTATCTAGAAATTTTCAGTTTTCCCTAATAACTCATTTGGAAATAGCAAAATTACTTATTCTAAGTGGACATTATTTTTTCAGATCAGTTTTTTTTAAAGCTTTCTTGAGATATAAATTCGTATACAAATTACGCACTCAGTGTGTACAAATCAATGGGTTTCTTTTCTTTTTTTTTTTTGAGACAGAGTCTCACTTTCTTGCCCCCTATAGAGTACCGTGACACCACAGCTTTTAAACATAGCAACCTTAAACTCTTGGGCTCAAGTGAGCCTCTTTCCTCAGCCTCCCCAGTAGCTGAGCCTACAGGCACCTACCACAACTCTTCACTATTTTTTAGAGATGGGTCCTACTCTTGGTCAGGCTGGTCTTGAACTCCTGAACTCAAGAAATCTACTGGCCTCAGCTTCTCAGAGTGCTAGGATTACAGAGTGCCTGGCCTAATTCAATGGCTTTTGTCATACTGTGTTATAATTTTTTTAAACTATGGTATAATATACAGAGGGTGCCAAAAAATGTATACATACTTTAGGAAAGGAAAAAACTGTACTTAAATGGTAATAATATAAACCGAAAACATTTGTTATCTTGTATCTTTTGCAATTGCAGAAGTCAAATGTGACTCAAGTATTACAATTTAAATGCAGCTTTTTCCCCCCTTAAAATGTGTATACATTTTTTGGCCCCCTCTGTACGTAATATAAAAATGTTATTGAAACTATTTGTCAGTGTACAATTCAGTGGCATTCATTACCAGAGAGATTGTCTTTTTTATTCTTTTAAATCTGTATGAAGTATCAATTAAACAAAGTTGCTGTAAATTCTTGCCACTTAATATGTGCTTTGGAAAATAAAAATCTGTGGGAAGTTCTCTCTTTTTTTAAAAAAAGCTTGAAAACATACTGAAGGCTTAAAAGAAGGATTGTTATAGTTACCTATTTAAGATAAAAATCTTTAGTACTTTGAAAGACCTATGTCTCAGCTATTCAGAGGTATTATTCCATTTAATCCTCATGACGGCTCTATGAAAGACATCATAATCCTCACTAACCAAAAAGGAAACTGATGCATGGAGGGGCATATAGAACTTGCTGAAAGATACAAAACAAAGTGGCAGGCTGGGCCTGGTGGCTCACACCTGTCATCCTAGCACGGGAGACCGCTGTGGGTAGATTGCTGGAGCTTAGGAGTTCAAGACCAGCCTGAGCAAGAGCAAGACCCCATCTCTAAAAAACATGCAAACAAGTGACAGACTCAGGTTTTACCTGTGAGAAATAAAGCAGGTCTGTATATTACATATCCTCACTTTATTAATTCCCAGCCAAGATAAGAGGCAAGTGACAAACTGGTGCAGCATTTGTAACATGTAAGACAAAGATGAGGGTTAATATATAGCAGGGGTTTTTGGGTTTTCTGAGACAGAGTTTTACTCTGTTGCACAGGCTAGAGTGCCGTGGTGGCATAGCTGACAGCAACCTCAAACTCCTAGGCTCATGTGATCCTCTTGCCTCAGCCTCTCCAGTAGCTGGAACTACAGGTATCTGCCACAGCACCTGGCTAGCTTTTCTGTTTTTAGCAGACATAGGGTCTTGCAGTTGCTCAGGCTGGTCTCAAACTCCTGAGCTCCAGGGATGGACCTGCATCTGCCTCCCAGAGTGCTAGGATTAGAGGCATGAGCCAACTCCGCTGGCTAGAATTGTTAAAGGAGTAACATATTTTTGAACTGTAGGGTGAACCTGTATATAGATACACATATGAAAGCTGAAAGTGAGTAGGTTTGTTCCCTTTGCACTTTGTAACATTACATCAAATTCCTCGTTATGAATATTCTGAGTCAGTACTTCTCATCCCCAAATTACAAGCTCATGATCAGGGCTCAGTTTTGCTGAGTCTTCCCATTAGCATACTAGCAACCTTCATGAGTATAAATTGGCGATTTCGGGGAACAAAATATATTACCCAGGAAATTCTTTTTTAGTAAGCAACAAAAACCATTTTAGAATAGAATCGGACCGCCCACTCTCTTCCACTATAATCCAATCCTTTCATCTGGAGTTTTTTCACATTAATCATTAAGACGGATGAACTGTAACTCTAAAAAGGAATGGAAGTATTTTTTTCCTAAAATAGGTGATGAGCACTTTTGCTGGGGCAGCAGCAACTCAGGACAATAATAGGTGAGGGCTGGATTACAGGGAAAAGAATCGAGTAATCCTATGTACCCCCTCATTTCATTCCAACAGTCGGGAGCCAGAGCACACGTGATTAGTTCTACCAGGGCAAAGCATTCTGGAAGCGGAACTGAGACCTCCCTGCTTTGAGCACTTACAGGAAAGTGGAATTGAAACATAATACCAACAGGTCCCCTCCTGTTACTGAACACTTGCATATATATGCGTATGCATATATATATATATATACACACATATGCTAGGTGGATCACATTCTATAAAGCTTACAGCATCCTAATAGATTAGATGCTATTATTAACCTATTTATGGATGAGCAAAATGGAACACACAGGAGTTGAGTAACTTGCCTAAGGTCATAAGCTGTTAAGTGATTAAGATTTATAATGTCATGATTCATAATAATCCTTTACTGGAAATACCCCAAATTCCCATCAACCGTAGAATGGACAAATAAATCATTGTCTAGTCACATGCACAACAAGCACCATGTGAATAAATCTTGCCAATTCAGGGTGATTCCATGTATATAAAGAGCAAAAAACAGGCAAAATTAATCTATGGTGTTACACATCAGTGTAGAGGTTACCTCTGGAAAGGAAGGAGGGCTTGGTGATTAAGAAGAGTTCCCAGAAAGGGTGTGGGGGTCTTGTAATGTTCTACATTTAAATTTTTTTTTTTAGAGATAGGGTCTCACTGTCACCAGGCTGGGGCACAGTGGCATGATCATAGCTCACTGCAGACTCAACTCTTGGTCTCCAGCGATCCTCCCACCTCAGCTTCCCAAGTAGCTGGGACTACAGGCACATGCCACCCTACCCCGCTAACGTTCTATTTTTTGTCTTGCGTGGTAGTTAAATGGACAGCCCACTTTGTAGTAACCCACTGAACTATACACTGATGAGTTCTTCTTTTGATAAAAATGTATGTTATCTTTCCATTTAAAAAGGCTTAGGTTTAAAAAAGCAGTGTTACAGTTCAATTGCCCCCCAATAACAGCGTGTGATAAATCCTATTTTGTGCTGGCAGAAGTCTTCAGTCATCCCTATGGAAGTCCCATAACCGATCAGATGCTGAGCAAATCCCAGAGCGAACTGAATTGAAGATACTCGTGATCAGTAAGGATTGCAGACTGCAGCAGCTCGGCCAGGACAGCGGAGGACACTAAAGAATTCCACAAGGGCTCGCGAACTATGGGTCTATCAAGAGGCTGGAAGAGTGCAACCCTGCCTTTTCTCCCAACAGACACCTCATGTGAAGTTTAGAAAGCCGTTCCTCTTCTCGAGCCATTTTACTGCCATCTGCTGGAAAAATCATTCACGTCTAAAGGACCTGAGTGTGAACACTGCACCGTGACCTGCACAGTGCACCCCCTGCACAACGATGTGTGTTGACCCGGCCTTGAGGGTGCTCAGTAAGAACCGTTATTGCTGCTGCAATCACCATCACGAATCACCAAAATAAATTCCTCACACAAAGCACATTTTCTCTTGGCTTTTCCCTGTGAAATGCTACGTGGAGCACGGTCAAATCAGAATGCAAAGAATCACCGCATTTACTATGGCAGAGGGAAGGAAAAGCCGGACGGCTCCCAGCCTGCCAGGTTCTCTGACCCTCTCGGCTTATCTCAGTGCCTGGGAACCCAGACAAAAGCACACGGGGAAGTGGAAGGTTGTATACTGGCCCCCGGGGCAACACCTGTAACCCTATCTTTCATCAAGGAAGTGAAATGAATGCCAAATTGTATTAGCTCTTGCTGGCCGGAGATAATCCCTGAACTTAAACTGGCTCTGAAAGAGACAATACGGGATCTGGACCCAGAGGTCTGTTTTGTGTCTGCTTCACCAGGTATTTCATTTTTTGTGTGTGAAAATTCAATCTGAGTCGATATTTTTTTCTAGTAGAAAGCAAATAATGTTCAGAAAAAAAGAGATGGAGGAAAGGAGGGAAGCAGGTGGGACGGAGGGACTGGATGAACTAAAATAACAAAATAAAAATCACTTGCCTTGCCATTTCCTAAAAAAAACCACTTTTTCGGTATAGAGTAAAGCAGTTTAGTATATATCCTTGCAAACTTAAAATGCAAGTTATATAAAAACATATAACTCATCTACACCTATGTCTACACATTTATATACGTCTATATAGCTAGCTACCTGTGTAACTATGCTTTTAGAACTTAGATACTTATTTCCAAAAGTAGTAGATACTTATTTCTACCATGGCAGAAAACAAATCTGAGAATCATATGTATGCACACACACATATTTGTACAACCATAATTGGGCAACTTAAAAGTTACTTGCTAAAACATATCATAAATATATGACAAAATCCAAAATACAGCCGAGAACTGTTAGGGTGTATGCAACCAGCAAGATGACCCTGGCTATGGTGGCCTCACTGATCAACTCTTGATAGCCTAATGGAGTACCCCATGACTGTGACCTTCTTCCTACATCAAGATCTGCAGTTGTTACAAAGGCACGTCTTTTAAAATGGATAATTATTACACTTTTTTCTTTTTCATTAAATTTTTTTTAAAGAATTCCATTGTCTTGACGTTTTTCATGTTTAGAATCTCAGATAATACTTTCTCACACTCTTTCTGTTTTGTTTTCACAAAACGTTAACCATTTGTACTAATCTTAAAAGTTATTAATAATTAATTTTTGTTCATGCTACAAAAATTTTGTTCTCGTTTATAATTCCCTGCTATGAAAAGGGATGAGTGGTTGGCCCAATGGTTAGTTTGTAACTGGATAAAGCCCCTGTAGCCATCTCTAGAAGGTTCCTCTAGGCAAAATCCAGAAGGGGATTAATAGTGGATAATGCTGTTATACAAGAGATGTTGGGCAACTCTTTCTGCCTATTTCAGCAACTTGCAGGCTATCATCATTACAAAGGCAGTCCTCAGTTGGCAGGCTAAGGCCTCGCAGACTCAGGTTCAGCATAAGAAGCAATGCAGGAAACACAAGTTCACGTACCAATAAGCCAGTAAGAAGGGGACGACAGTGTGCCCAGCTGCTGAAGCCACGGTGACAATATGGCCATGGTTATTCTTCATCATCGCTGGAAGAAATGCCTTTGTAGTCTAGAAATAGTTTTTATTAAAAGAGAAAAAAATTGTGTTTATTTGCAGACTCATTGGGAATATTTTGAAACAACCATTCAAAACAAATATTGTTCCTGATATAAATGAAAAACCTAAATTAACTGCCAATCGTGGCAACGTAGGGCAACTGGACTGAATTCCTACATTAGAAAAACTAAGCAGAACTTCAGATACTGAAACCACTGAGAATCCATCTCATGTAAGTTGCTAACTTCTTACGTCCCCTAACCCTCCACACCTCTTGTCACTGATGTCTTTATCATCTCATATACCGAACAGGGATAACAACCAGAATTATCGAAAGAATTTAAATTTAGGCTGGGCAAGGTGGCTCGCCCCTGCAATCCTAGCACTCTGGGAGGCCGAGGCAGAAGGATTGCTTGAGCTCAGGATTTAGTAATCAGCATGAGCAAGAGGGAGACCCCATCTCCACTAGAAATAGAAAAAATTAGCAACTATAGTCCCAGCTACTTGGGAGGCTGAGGCAGAAGAATCACTTTAACCCAAGTGTTTGATGTTCCTGTGAGCTAGGCTGAGGCCAGGGCACTCTAGCTTGAGCAACAAAGTGGAACTCTGTCTAAAAAAGAAATTACATTTAATGTGAAATAATTAAAAAACAGTTTGGTTACAACATCAAAATATTGATATGACTAGCAATCCTGTTACTAAATGATTCGCGCAGTATTTGTTGAGTACCTACTGTGTGCTGGGGAATGCATAAACAAATAAGATAATAACTTATATTTTAACAAACACAAAAACATAAAAATAGATCCCATTTACTTGGAAATAGTAACGTAAAATAATACTGTTTTACCAACCCCAATATTCTTTCTTACTTTTTATTTTATTTTATTTTATTTAGAGACAGGGTCTCACTCTGTCACTGAGGCTGGGGTACAGTGGTGTGACCACAGCTCACTATAGCCTTGAATTTCTGGGCTCAAGCAATCTTCCTGGCGCAGCCTTCACAGTTAGACCACAGGTGTACATCACCAACCCTGGCTAATTTTTAAAATTTTTTGTACAGACAGCATCTCACGATTTAGCTCACCCTGGTCTCAAACTCTTGATCTCAAGGGATCCTCCTGCCTCAGCCTCCCAACATGCTGGGATTACAGGTGTGAGCCACCACGCCAATATTCTTTTGAAAATTAGTCATTCCAAATTTACATCTGAGAGAACTTTGCGATACCTTTTAAGAACTGGCCATTTGGGCAACATTTGGAGACTTCAGAAACACACGCACCATACATAAATACATACAGACATGCACATAAGGTAAGATTTGCAATTTTAGGGCCAGGAAATTTCAGGAAAAGCTGAAAGCAAATTTTGTTCACCCTTATGGAACCACAATGATTAAGATGGTCCCTAATTTCCTCCTTTATCTCTAAACCAATCACACTGAGATATGATAACTTAGCTTAGAATTCAAACACACACAACACCTGAGATTTATTACCAACATTTTTAGGAGGGAAATGATCCATGAACTTTAGCCACAGTACAAAAAGTGCTCTCTCTGTACAATGCCATCCCTGGTATCTGAATAACACTTGGGTATCGACTTGTCTGCTGAAATCTTTGGGATTTCAAAAGCAATGTTTTTAAAAGAAGATACCATACTCACCCAGAAATGTGCAAGTACATTAACTTCAAAAGTCTTTTCAATCTGAGGATCTTGTGTAGCAAACAGATCAGATGTATAGACGACCCCGGCATTATTCACTAAAACACTAACATCTCCGACTTCTGACTTTACCTTTAAAAACAAAATAAGAAAAACGCATTCATGAAGAAGTATGCCAGGATGTTTACACGCCACGCCTAGTAAAGGAATATGTGGATTTCTATTAGATATGAGAAAAATTAGTTTTATAGTCTATGTGCCAAAATGGGGGGAAAAAAACTTTTTATTTTAGGGACTTATATACAAAACTCACAATATCTGTAAGTTTACTAGGTAGAAATTTTCTATTGCAATTTAGTCTCTTGACTTTGCTCTACTTCTTATAGCTCAAGAGGCTTTAAGAAATGTTGTTTAGTTGAATAAGCAACATTTATTTTTTAAAACACTACTTCAAAAGCTAAGTCAAAAAAAGCTAAACTGATTGGCAAACTCGCGGACTATTACGGAGAGTTATGCAAACTTGCTTACCCTACTAAGCCGGCCGTATCTTCTTTCTATTCTGAATTTCTATGTTTTTGTTTTCACGGTCACTCTGTTTTATCGTTCACTCATCATTCTCCATGCAGAGGCAGGAGGTTTAAGGGTAACGTGTGATGTCTTTGGACCTTGAGTTGAGTTCTGGCTCTGCCGTCACTATCTGTTGGACCCTCAACAAGTTACTTTTGAAACTCTGAAAACTTCAATTCCTCCTCTATAAAATAGAGATAATAACACAGCTTCCTTGTGAGTTGGTGGGAAACAAATAAAACAACGCATGTAAAGGAGCCAGCACTGTCTCTGGTTACACACGCCAACTGCTATGACCATCATTATTATATATCATTATTTCATGTCCATTTACATCTGTCTACATGCACCATAATATAGCTATGAGGTAAATAACATAAAAATGCAAATATACACTTTTCTAAATATATATGTGTGTGGGTGTGGGTGTGTGTTTTCTCTTGATGATTAAGTCTGCTTTGGTATTGATCCAGAAAGAAGGACATTTGAGAAATTAAAGCAGTTATGTGAAAGGCCAGGTGTCAAAGGTTACTGTAGCTGTCAGATGTGAAATAATTTCACTTGAGGAAATACATACAAAAGAACAAGTTTGAGCTCAGTGTCCATAGCACAGGGGTTACTGCGCCAGCCACATACACCGAGGCCGGCAAGTTCGAACCCAGCCCAGCCAGCTAAACACAACGACAACTGCAATAAAAAATAGCTGGGCATTATGGTGGGCACCTGTAGTCCCAGCTACTTGGGAGGCTGAGGCAAGAGAGTCATTGAAACCCAAGAGTTGGAGATTGCTACTGTGATGCCACGGCACTCTACTGAGGGTGACATAGTGAGACTCTGTCTCCAAAAAAAAAAAAGAACAAGTCTTGCTGCTAAGTGCATAGAAGGCATCCTGTAAACTCTAAAGACTATTTATTTGTACTCAACAGGGAATAATTGCAAATACTGTAGTATGATTATTTTCAAAATAATTGTTACAGCTTGTGAACTCTGGCCAGGTGGGGTGACTCACGCCTGTAATCCTAGGGACCCTGGGAGGCTGAGGTGGGAAGATCACTTGAGCTCAGGAGTTTGAGACCCGCCTGAGCAAGAGCAAGACCCTGTCTCTACTAAAAATGGAAAATAATTAGCTGAGCATTGCGGTGGGCCCCAGAATGCCAGCTACTCAAGAAGCTGAGGCAGGAGGATCACTTGAACCCAGGAATTTGAGGTTGCTGTGAGCTAGGCTGATACCATAGCACTCTAGGCTGGGCAAGAGAGTGAGATGCTGTCTCAAAAAAACAAAAACAAAAACAAGCTTGAGAACTCTAATGTAATTAGTAATAGTACTTTCAAATAAGAAAGATCATAAAAGCTTGATGCTTAAGCTGTATTTTTTGAAATTCCAAGGGCTAGCAATGCAAGAATATCTAGTCTGATGCTTAGTTCTTTGAGTAACTAAGTTTCTTGGGTAGATAGACTCTATCTGGACATAATGCATTTTGTTAGACGGTATATTCCAAACAAAGCTACCTCTAACAGGGTTATCATTATTTAGAGATAGCTACCGTGTGTTGGGGGACTGAGAGAAAGGTGGCAAATAGCCCATTAGAGGTTATTACTGTATTATGCATTTTATGTCATTCTACTATTTTTTTCATTTAATTCCTGCAGCAAGTCTATGATTTGCTGTCTCTCTCTCTTTCTTTCTTTCTTTTTTTTTTTTTTTTGAGACTGAGTCTCACTCAATCCCCCTGAGGTTGAGTGCCATGGCATCATAGATCACAGTGATCTCAAAATCTTGGACTCCAGCAATCCTCCTGCCTCCTCCTGAGTAGCTGGGACTATAGGTGCCCACTATAATGCCAGGCTGATTTTCCTCTTTAGAGGCATTCACAATTTGTAGTAGAGATGGGTCTCCCCACTTGCTCAAGCTGGTCTCAAACCCTGAGCTCAAGCAATCCACCTGCCTCAGCCTCCCAGAATGCTAGGATTACAGGTGTGAACCCCTGTTCCTGGCTTCTTTTGTTTTAGAGGTAAGGTCTCTCCATGTTGCCTAGGTTAGCCATCATGAACTCCTGGACTAAAAAGATCCTCCTGCCTCATCTCCCAAGTAGCTATAGGTGTGCACACCGTGCCAACTGAGGCAGAAATCCTTACACACCCACTTTAAAGACGAGAAACATGAAATATAAAATGGTTAAGTTTCATACCCAAGGTCACATGGTTACTAAAGGATGGAACTGGGAATCTCCCAGGTCTGTCTGATCTCAGAGCCCAAGACAAGGTCCCCCAAACAGAAAAGAGGTCAAAGGCAGAAGCCTGTTGACAGCCCTATCGGTATGCCAGGCTGAAAGCTCCTCAATCAGAATTGAATTTTATTTATTGAAGTCATTTAAGTGTGAAGCGATTATCTGACCCTTGATCAACACCATTTGACATATCTGTATCTCTAACACAATTTACAAACCAATGTTCAGAATAGTGCCAAGGTATCAGAAAAAGCAGGACAGTTTATGTGGTTGAATCATTGAAGCTACTGTATTGCCTCTGAATTATTATGACCCTCAAAGTAATGTTTTATATTACTGAAAACTCTCCTCATTTATTGTTGACCCTTTCTTCATCATTACTTATTATCTCCTCTGGGTGTGAAAGTCTGCTTTTCATATTTCTTATTAATGAAAGTTAAGCTGAGGGTGGTGCCTGTAGCTCAGTAGATAGGGATCCGGCCACATACAGGGAGGCCAGTGGGTTCAAACCCAACCCAGGCCAGCTAAACAACAATGACAACTGCAACAACAAAAAAAATAGCTGGGTGTTGTGGCGGGCACCTATAGTCACAGCTACTTGGGAGACTGAGGCAAGAGAACTGCTTAAGCCCAAGAGTTAGAGGTTGCTGTAAGCCGTAACACCATGGCACTACTCTACCAAGGGTGACATAGTGAGACTCTGTCTCAGGAAAAAAAAAAAAGAAAAGAAAAGAAAGTAAGCCGAGAATTTAATTATTTAGGTGGCATAAAAATGTCCCCATACCAGAATGGCCACATTAAAAAAGCTACTTCAAAATACCTGATAATCAACATATCTTTGTATACATTCTGTTTAAGTATATAGCCTTAGAACAATTTCAATAAAAACATTATAGTTAAAATATATGGAATAGGCTCAGTGGTTACGGCACTGGCCATAATACACCCAGGCTGGAGGATTCCAACCCAGCCCAGGCCTGCTAAACAACAATGACAAATGCAACAACAACAAAAATAGCCAGGTGTTGTGGAAGGCGCTTGTAATCCCAGTTACTTGGGAGGCTGAGGCAAGAGAATCGCTCAAGCCCAAGAGTTAGAGGTTGCTGTGAGCTGTGACGCCATGGCACTCTACCGAGGGTGACACAGTGTGACTCTGTCTCAAAAGAAAAAAAAAATATATATATATATATGGAATAGGTTAAAATAACAAAGTTATCTTTTCCAGAACAGCCTATTCCCAGATGAGTCTGGAAACAAATGTTTTCTATTTATGTAACTAAAGAAGTTGAGCTAGTAGATCCTCTAACAATAACTAGTAACAAAATTATATGGATAATATTGTTAGTTCCATTATAATATTAATACCTAACACAAAGTGATTCCTGTGGGCCAGGTGCTGTTCTAAGTACTTTGTGTCATTAACTTATTTAACCTTCATTAATAGCCCTATGAGGTATGAAGCTGGGATCCCTAATTGAGTAAACTTAGACACAGGTTAAGGAACTAGCTCCCAGTCATACATAATATAATTAATATTAACTAGAAGAGCAGAATTTGAACCTGAAGTCAATTCTGAAGTCCAGGGTCTTAAACACTAAGCAATATGCTTATCTCCATGCAGATTAACCACTGTTAATTTCAGTAAAATATTTATTGATAAATGCAGAGGTTTCATGCCTCCAGGGCTTGCTCTCACTGTATTCCCTCCCAGGAAAGCTATTTCCAACCTTGACTTGTATAACTTCTACACTTTTCTTTTGACTTAGGTCAGGCCTCACCAATAATAAAGAGGTATCAGTTAGAAATAAAAGACTGAAACTTAAAAATAGAAAAATGAACTGTAGGCTCAACGCCTGTAGCTCAAACGGCTAAGGCACCAGCCACATACACTAGAGCTGGTGGGTTCAAATCCAGCCTGGGCCACCAAACAACAATGACAACTTTAACCATAAAAATACCGGACATCGTGGGAGGTGCCTGTAGTCCCAGCTACTTGGGAGGCTGAAGCAAGAGAATCACTTAAGCTGTGAGTTGTCAAGCCACAGCACTCTATCGAGGGCAACATAGTGATACTCTTGTCTCAAAAAAAAAAAGAAAAGAGAAGAAAAGAAAAATGAACTGTAATCTAAAATTCCGTAAACTAAGAGATTCTGGCTGAATCAGAATCTTCATACTGTTCTGAATCAGAATATCCAGGGGTGAGGTCCAGGAGTATGTATTTTAAAGGATTTGTCTCAGTAATTCTGATGACCTTCTTACCACTGAGGTTATTTAGTTAACAGGTGAGAATGCATTCAGAAGAGGCAAATAATGCTTTATAGTAATGGATCTCTCTATGATAAAAATCTCATAAATAATAGCCTTATTCTAACTTTCCAACCCATTTCTTTGGCTGGGCTTCAGAAGACCCTATCAGTGACTCTGAGAGTGTCATCCAAGTATATTTACCTGTATCAGAGCGATGGGCAAGGTGAATGGTTGTTATTAGGGCCCCATCCTTACCCTAACGAAAGAAAACATCTGGAGGTGGAGCCCAAGACTGTATATTTTAACAGCTCCCAGGAACGTCCAAGAGCACACTAAGGTCTGGGAACTTCAATTCTAGGCTCCAGGTCTGGGTTTGCCACTAGCTATATGCATAAACTTGGACAAATAACAAAATGTCTCAGTTACTTTGTCTTCATCAGGAACAGCCCAAGTCATCTCCAAAATAACCTCCTAGCACTAATATGTTATGAGTCTATGTAAATATAAAATTTTACCTTATTGGCAGCGTTGTAAATATCTTCTCGGTTACTGCAGTCTACCACAAAGGTATGAACCTTGGCGCCCAGTCTCCTGCACTCAGCCGCTGTTTCCTCAATTCCATGCTAGAAAAAGCAACAAAGAGGGCAAGAGAACAAAATAATTGATATGAGCATTTAATACAACAGCTAAAAATAATTAAAAACTATTTTTTAAAAAGGGTGGTCAGATTCTTTGAACTTGAATTAGGCAAGAATTTAACTGACGTTTTGGCAGGGCTATGGGAACATTTTGCTTTCCGTACTTTGCCCAGCTTCTTTTCTCTGGAACTGAATTTAAAGCAAGTTTTTTTGTTTTTTTTTTAAGAAACTAAAAATCTTAAAAAGTATGTTTTACATTTATAAATCTTAAACACTTTGTGAGTGGGGTGTATTTGTGTGTACTCCGTATCAGCCTTTGAAAAATAAAACATGAAGCTTTTTTCCATGTCAGTAAAAACTATTCATGGACATCAATTTACAGGTTGCGGAATAAATAAGTTAACCACAAGTTCATTAACCCATTCATTCTTTCAACATTTTAATGTGTAAGTCACAGTCACCAAGCTTGGAGGAAGCTTGACACAAATGTAAATGAGACAGTCTCAAACCCAAGGAGTTGTCAGTGCAGTAGAAACATAAATACAGTATTTAAGTAGGATCTCACCAAAGCGTTACCGTTGTGGAAATACAATATTGAATACCAGCCGTTTGGTATAGTTCAACCTAATACTTTGTGCTGAGCATAGCACAGACTTATATACAAGGAGTTATGATGGCACAGGAGAGGCACACAGTACAATTCTAGAAGAGGTTTCTAAAAGAGGTATGGCATGCCCTTTGACCCCTCTTTCTCTGGGGTGAAAGGGCATGCTAGACAGGACGTGAGCCAAGATGGACAGGAGAATGGTCTTGTGGAAACCACTCGTAGGATCAGCTTTGTCTGGGAGAACTTAGATTTACCCACACAGAGAAAAGTCAATCAGAACCCCAGTGGACAAACTGTAAACAGAAATGAATGTTACAGAAAACCCAAATCTGGACAGCTACGGATAGAATTAGTAGTTTATGTGATGAGCTTATAGTAAAGAGAAACAGGGTGTTTTGCCTTTACTGAAATCTCCTCGCCAAACTGTAATAGATTCTAACGAGGAAGCCTTATTCCTTACTTCTCAGGTAAACCTTATGTGGCCCTCTCATGTGTAACTAGCAGCTTTTAATGTTCCCTTTTAAAAGTGTATTTTATTAACGTGGTATATACATACAAAAGAATATTATTCAGCCTTAAAAATAAATGAAATTCTGAAATGTACAACCTTGAGGACCTTATGCCAAGTGAAATAAGCCAGACACAAAAAGATAAATATTGTATAATTCTGCTTTTCTGAGGTACTAGAGTAACATTTGCGCAGAGACGGAAAATAGAATGGTGGTTGCTGGGGGGCGGGGGAAGAGAGGGCTGGGGAGATGTTATTTGATGGGTACAGTTTCAGCTTGGGAAGAAGAAAAAGTTCTGGAGAGAGATGGTAGACATCACCGCGTAATGATGTGAATGTACTTCAGGCCACTCAACGGTACATTCCAAAATGGGAAGTTTTATGTCCTATGTATTTTGTCACATGAAAAGAATTTAAAAATATACAGAGGATGCCAAGAAAAAATGTATACACATTTTAAGAAAGAAAAAAAAGTGTTAAAATTATAATACTCAAGTCAAGTTTGACTTCTGCAATTTTAAGAAGTGCTCAAGCATGACTTGTATTCACCTTTTGAATGTAGAGTGTATATAGAGTATTACAATTTTAATCCAATTTTTTTCTTTTCTTTCTTTTTTTTCAGACAGAGTCTCACTCAGGTGCTCTGGGTAGAGTGCTGTTCTGTCATAGCTCACAGCAACCTCAGCAACTCTTAGGCTCAAGTGATCTTCTTGCCTCAGCCTCCTGAGTAGCTGGGTCTACAGGTAGAGATGGGATCTCACTCTTGCAGAGGTAGGTCTTAAAAACTCCTGACCTCAAGCAATCCACTTACCTCAGCCTTCCTAGAGTGCTAGGATTACAGGTGTGAGCCAACACACCCACACATGGTCAGTTTTTTTCTTTCTTAAAACGTGTATCTTTTTTTTTTTTGTACCCTCTGTATATTGTATTGGTTCTTTGGGCCTTCTATGTGCAAAAATAAATTATATTTAACAAATATATTCTCTCACTCTGAACAAATTATATTATGAAAATCCATTTTCCACTTCTTGTTTTCAGAGATTTGCTATTAGTGGTGGGTTTCTTTTTTTTTTTTTTTTTGAGATGGAGCCTCAAGCTATCCCCCTGGGTAGAGTGCCATGGCATCACAGCTCACAGCAAACTCCAACTCCTGGGGTCAAGCGAGTCTCCTGCCTCCACCTCCCAAGTAGCTGGGACCACAGGTGCCCGCCACAACGCCTGGCCATTTTTTGGTTGCAGCCATCATTGTTGTTTGGTGGGCCCGGGATGGGGATTTGAACCTGCCACCTTAGGTGTAGATGGCTGGTGCCTTAGCCGATTGAACCACAGGTGCCGAGCCAGTGATGGGTTTCTTAACCACCACTGGACTGAGTGTGTAGGGGTGAAAACATCCTTCTTTCACAACTGCTGTCTCACTTCTGCCCTACTCCTTTGGTCTTCTTCATTTATTTTATTAGGCCCACA
>CAUYQV010046875.1:0-23868 GCA_963574575.1 Galagoides demidoff
TGTGGTCCCAGCTACTTGGGAGGCTGAGGCAGGAGACTCGCTTGAGCCCAGGAGTTGGAGGTTGCTATGAGCTGTGATGCCATGGCACTCTACCCAGGGGGATAGCTTGAGGCTCCATCTCAAAAAAAAAAAAAAAAAAAATACAGCAGGATGCTTGTTTCAGAACAGAGGTCAGCAAACTACAGCCCCTGAGTCAAATCTGGCCTCCAGCCTATTTTTGCAAATAAAATGCTATTGGAACACAGCCACATCCATTTATTTCTCTATTGTCTGCGGATGGATGTTTTTGTACAACAGCAGAGTTGAGTAGCTGCAACAGAGAACATATGGCCCACAAAACCTAAAATATTTACTCTCTAGCCCTTTACAGAAAAAGTTAGTATATCTAGAAGATACAAATAAGTAAAAATAATACCTAGGTTAATGAGTTCAGGTAACAATGGATTAAATAGATTTCTTTTCTGCAGGACTTATCAGAGCCTTTAATATAGAGAGGTGAGCTAGGAATCTCTAAGAAGGAAACACACTAGAGTATTTCCTACACTTACTTGAACACAGACATCTTGAGGGACTAAACTTTCAAAGTCAAGAGAAGTTGTGCATCTGTAAATTAGAGAAAATAGTCACCCCAACTGTACCTACATCCCAGGGTTGTTACGAAGATCAAGTGTAATGTGATGTCACTGTGCTGTGCAAGTACACGGCGTGTGAAGATTGTCCCTTCCCCCCAGTTACTTATCAGATGTTCCAAAGGCTTTTCCTCTCCATTCCCCACAATCCACTCTGAGGACAGATACAAATGGCTTCAAGGAGTCAACTGCTTCCAGGAACCTGCTGATTCGGAAGAACCATCCCGGCCTTCATAGAAAAGCATGTGACTGTGTGCTTAATGGGAAGGGTTGCTGTGAGATTCGATTTGTTTCCATTAAATACCATCGATTAATCTTGATTCTGCATGGAAGACAGGCACTTCTCTTGAAGTTTTGATTAGTTCCCCCCACTACACAGGAGTGAAACAGGCTCCAGATAGATTGTTTCCCCGTGCGAAGCCATGCCACCAACCACGGGTACAGATGTTCCCGCACAAGGGAAGGCCTGACGTTCCTCCCCACCCTACCCAAATAGTAGGCCCCTCTTTACACCCCACATGTGCATATTCTATGCCCTATGCCCTCAGCCCCTCTACAGAATACCTAATCATTTAGACGCAAGACTTGTCTCTTTGTGACCCAAAACTATGGGAGCACCCAAGAGAGGCTAGCGGGTCAGGACAAAGTAGGAAGCAGCAGAGACACACACGTCGAGATGTCCTGCTATTTACAAGCAGGACATCACCACATCTTCCAAGACACAGAGTGGAGAGTGTGACAAAGCGGGTGGAAGGAAGAATGTGCAAAGGAAGATGGCCAGATGGGAACGCCACCCAGACATCCTCCACCCTGCAAACTTAGACCTCGGCAGGCAGGTCGGATGGCAATGCCCATCTTTTCCCTCCACCCAGACATGGCATCTTCCAAATGCCAAGTCATTGTAGGCCATACCTGTCATTGCCATTCCCATTTGGGTAGATAACATACCTACCCAAAATTGTCACAATTCACAAATATCTCCACATCTACAGAAGAACGGCCCTGAGGAAGGGCAAGTCTTTGAAAGGAGAGATTAGGGAAAGGTGGAAGGGAAATAAAATCCAAAGGATAACTCAGTTAAAGAATATGCTGGCTCGGCGCCTGTGGCTCAATCGGCTAAGGCGCCAGCCACATACACCTAAGGTGGCGGGTTCGAATCCCCAGCCCAGGCCCGCCAAACAACAATGATGGCTGCAACCAAAAAATGGCCGGGCACTGTGGCGGGAGCCTGTGGTCCCAGCTACTTGGGAGGCTGAGGCAGGAGACTCGCTTGAGCCCAGGAGTTGGAGGTTGCTATGAGCTGTGATGCCATGGCACTCTACCCAGGGGGATAGCTTGAGGCTCTGTCTCAAAAAAAAAAAGGCAATGCAATTAATATAGGATCAAAAAATAATTTGTATTGGGCAGGGCCTGTGGCTCAAAGGAGTAGGGCGCCAGCCCCGTATTACTGGACGTGGCGAGTTCAAACCCAGCCCCGGCCAAAAACTGCAAAAAATAATAATAATAATAATAATTTTGTATTCAATAGCTACAAAGAAATCTCAGGCCACTTTCAGCATCACGAAATAAATAAAAAGACTGAATGTAAGTAAGGTCCTCCATTTTTTTTTTTTTTTTTTGAGACAGAGCCTCAAGCTGTCCCCTGGGTAGAGTGCCGTGGCGTCATAGCTCACAGCAACCTCCAACTCCTGGGCTCAAGCAAGTCTCCTGCCTCAGCCTCCCAAGTAACTGGGACTATAGGCGCCCACCACAATGCCTGGCTATTTTTTGGTTGCAGCTGTAATTGTTGTTTGGTGGGCCCGGGCTGGATTCGAACCCGCCACCTTAGGTGTATGTGGCTGGCGCCTTAGCCACTTGAGCCACAGGCACTGAGCCAGGTCCTCCATTTTTTTCAAACCACCCCCCCACACAGGCATGCACACACATGTGTGCACATACACAAGGGTCAAACAACTAGTGAGCAGTATAAGTGGGACTCTTACTCTTTTTTTTTTTTTTTTTTTGAGACAGGGTCTCACTCTGTCACCCAAGCTGGAATGCAGTAGCATCATTATAGCTTACTGCAACCTCAAACTCTGGGGCTCAAATAATATTCTCACCTCAGCCTCCTAAGTAGTTAGGTCTACAGGCACTCACCACCATGAATTTTTTTCCATTTTTAGTAGAGACAGGGTCTCTCTCCTGCTCAGACTAATCTTGAGATCAAGCAATCCTCCCACCTCAGCCTCCCTGTGTCCTAGGATTATAGGCACGGGCCACTGCACCCCACCATCACCTTTGCTCTTATTTTAAATTTCTTCTGTCTTTTCCAGTGTCATTCCTAGTGCAGTGGAAGGTCAAGTGCACCAGAAGCACTGGGGGAGCTGGTAGACATGCAGACTCCTCAGCCTCACCTGCACCTACAGTGAATGAGTGTCATAAATAAGCTACCTGGGTGATCTGCATTAACAGAAAGTTTGAGAGCCAATGCCATATGCCTTGCTGCTGTCTGAGAGTCCTTTGTAAGTTGATCACACTTCCTTAGTGCCAAGTCAGTTGTTATCTACCGGCAACAAGCACCAGGAACTGAGCCCAGCTTCCTTGGATTTTTATGGAAAAGCAACCATTGGTTTGAGCCCCGAAGCTTTTCCCTTTAAGAATCCACTATCGGTGGCTCAGTGCCTGTGGCTCAATCGGCTAAGGCGCCAGCCACGTACACCTAAGGTGGTGGGTTCGAATCCCCAGCCCGGGCCTGCCAAACAACAATGATGGCTGCAACCAAAAAATGGCTGGGCATTGTGGCCGGCGCCTGTGGTCCCAGCTACTTGGGAGGCTGAGACAGGAGACTCGCTTGAGTCCAGGAGTTGGAGGTTGCTATGAGCTGTGATGCCACCTCACTCTACCCAGGGGGATAGCTTGAGGCTCCGTCTCAAAAAAAAAAAAAAAAAAAAGAATCCACTATCCGAGCCCCAGAGTGGCTCATGCTTGTAATCCCAGCACTCTGGGAGGCTGAGGAGGGTGGATTGCCTGAGCTCAGGAGTTAGAGACCACACTGAGCAAGAGCAAGACCCTGTCTCTACTAAAAATGAAAAACTGAAGCAAGAGGACGGCTTGAGCCCAAGAGTTTGAGATTGCTGTGAGCTATGATGCCATGGCACTCTACCAAAGGCAACAGAGTGAGACTCTGTCTCAAAAAGAAAAAAAAAGGGGGGGCGGCGCCTGTGACTTAGTGAGTAGGGTGCTGGCCCCATATACCGAGGGTGGCAGGTTCAAACCCAGCCCTGGCCAAACTGCAATAAAAAAATAGCCAGGTGTTGGGGCAGGCGCCTGTAGTCTCAGCTACTTGGGAGGCTGAGGCAAGAGAATCGCCTAAGCCCAGGAGTTGGAGGTTGCTGTGACAACACGGCACTCTACTGAGGGTGACAAAGTGAGACTCTGTCTCTTAAAAAAAAAAAAAAGAGTCCACCCATCTATCCTCAGGATGCAAATTATACTTGTGGACTCAACAGAGATAGAGGAGGGATGGAAGCAGGACCTCTGGGAAGTAGCCAGGTACTCACGTGGGGTAGGAGAGTGGCACAAGTGAAAGATGTATGGCACACAGACAGAACCCCAGGAAAAGTGCTCTTTATGATTCTGCTCTCACTTTAGTTAGTGCATCAGAATCACCGGGAGGGTTGGCAAAGATGCAGATACCTGGGCCCCACCCCCAGAAGTTCTGATTCAGCAGGTGTGGCAGAGGATCTGAGAAGTTCCACTTGTAATGGGCTGCCAGGTCCTGCCCAGACTGCTGGTGGAAGGGACACACTGCTTAGAACCACTGAGCTAGTCAGTCTTTTTGCTCAATGCAATAATCTATTTGCTATATATCCCTGGAGATAAGGCCATGATCACCCTATGTTTCTGCTTACTCCCCCCTCCCACAACAGTTGAGAATCTCACTACTTATTTGAAAATGGAGTTTCTGTGGATAACTCTCGTGACTCTTGAACTGAACCAAATTTGCCTCCAATATCTTTCACCCCCTGACCGCAGGTCTGCCTCCCAGGTTCTCATAGAATAGCTCTGTGCCTGTTTCAATGCAGGAGTTTCTTTAATATTTGAAGACACAGCCAACCTGTCCTGCCTGTCTCTTCTTCCCTACACGCATCCCTCTGTGCCTTTAGCCAATACTCAAAAGGTTGAAGATTTCCATCAACAACCAGCTGCCGGCTCAGTGCCTCAAGCGGCTAAGGTGCCAGCCACACACACCTAAGGTGGCAGGTTCGAATCCAGGCAAACAACAATGACGGCTGCAACCAAAAAATAGCCGGGGGTTGTGGCAGGCGCCTGTGGTCCCAGCTACTTGGGAGGCAGAGGAAGGTGACTCGCTTGAAAGCAGGAGTTGGAGGTTGCTGTGAGCTGTGATGCCAAGGCACTCTACCCAGGGGGACAGCTTGAGGCTCTGTCTAAAAACAACAAAACAAAAACAAAACCCAACCAGCTGCCTCACTGAGACAATCTCTAACATTGTTGCTTTCTTTCTTAAAACCTAGTGTCTGGAACAGGACATAATACTCCATTGAGATCTGATGGACTTAGAGTACGGTCTCTTGAACCAGACGCCCATTTTAATGTAGATTATATATTTTTTAACAAACCCTTGGACACATCCGTGTTAAGCATGTAGTTACCTAAAACTAGAATTTTTTACACAAACTTGTATTCAGCCATGTCTTCTCCATTTGTCTTTAGTTGCCTCTTTAATTTAAGAGTTATATTTAATCCTCTCAAACGTAACTTTGCTGGGTTTGTCCAATTTTAAATATAGTATTAATGTATACCTTAGTTACGAGGTGGTGGCAGCAGCAGGGCGGACAAGAGGATGAGAGTCCCCAGATATCAATGGACTCATTTTACAACTATGAGTCCAAACAGCCACCAGTGACACTGTATTCTGCAATCTCCAGACTCATGGCCTCAACATTTCTGGGTCACCCTGATTTCAAATATTCTTTCTTCTGCCACAATCTGCATGCCAAACCATGAGTCTAATTTGGGGTTCAGGAAATTCGGTCTCTACAGCTCTGCCTTTCCTCCAGGTGTTCAGAGTCTGCAATAATAAAGACAACTATTTTGCCAGGTTAAGCTGAAGGTGAAGGATAATGTAGCGTAAAGAGAATCAGACAGAAAGAATCTGAGAGGTCAGCGTCACAGACTCAACATCAAGAACAATATTAAAAATGCAATCGGGGTTCAATTTTCAAAGAAAGTGAAGTTCGGCTTATTAGGATGATTGGTCCACCTAGATACCCCGATTCCTCATTTACATATTCAGTAATCTTCCTGCCGGATGCTTCATATTTTGAAGACGGTATTTTGCACTCCAGCCTGGTTCATGTGGTAATACCTCTACTGTAAAGAAAGATGAAGGTTCTCCGCAGCCAAGAATTAAATTGATGTAAATAAAATGTTTAACAGAAAAAGGCAGAAGTCTCCATGTCAGCTCCCTCTGCCTTCAGATCCTTCTGAGGGATGTGGGTTTTTCGGGAGAGGAAATACACAACACAACAGACATCTGGAGACAACTTTACAGAGCAGTTTCTGACTCTGACTACCAGAGGGCTTAAAATATGGCAGGAAGAAGAAAGGAGCCATTGGAGCTCTTGGGACCTGAAAGGAAACCAGAGGGGGCAATGTGTTGTGTCTTTATCCACAAACGTTTCAAAGCATGACACTTGCGGTAACAAAATTGCATTGCGAAAGTACTAGTGTGTTACTGTCTCCTCTTCAAGACCCGGACGCGTAGACTGAATGGCCTCTTCTTCCAACCCTAACTTTGGAGCAGCACCGCTGACTCCCCATTGCCTGGTGGAGGAAAGCCAGCCTGCTGCCACGACCTTTCATGAGAATGGAGAAATTCTTGCTTTCAAAATCTTCTTGTGGCTTGAACCGAAAGTTAAAAAGGGACTTTTCAAATTGCACCCTGCGCTTGATCTTACCTACCATTAATGAATAATGTATGTCCGAGAGGAGCCGTGGAATGGAGCATTACGACGGGTTACAGAGCGACGGAGAGGAACCACAGGGTGTGTAGCAGCCGCAGCGCCGGGATTTGGCCCAGACCCGCGATTCTGTTTGCGCTACAGGGGTGGGGCTGTTTGCTCTTGGGGAAAAGGGATGTCTCGTGCGGGGGGGGGGGCGCGTTTCGCAGCGAGGCTTGTTTTGCTCGTAGCGGGGTGCTCTCTGAGGAGCTGTTGCGCGCAAAGGCGAACCCAGAGGCGCGGGGTGAGCAGGATGCTCCGGGGCCCCAGCCGACTCGTGTACGTGTGTGCTCGGAGGGGAGGTGCAAGGCGTGTGCACGAAACGGGCAGGACGCGCGCCGGGGTGCCGCGGAATAGAGAACCAGCGCCGCGGGAGAAAAATACGGCGCCAAGCTGGTCTGAAAAACCGAGCGGACTGAGATCGGCGCCCCTCCCGCCAGCGCGCTAACGCGGAGTCACAACAGGTCGAGCGGCAAGCGGTAAACGGGAAGAATGCAGCGCAGGTCTCGAAGCACCCCCGGATGGAGCGAACACGAGCTCCCGGGACAGGCGCGCGCTCAGACCAAGCAGAGCACGCGCCGCTCGCACCCCGGCGCGCTCCCCGCGCGGTCTGGGGAACCGCGGAGCGGGCGGGTATTTAGGAGAAAGGAGGAGGCGTGGCCTGGCCAAGACAAGCCAATGGGCCAGGGAGGGGCGCGTGGGGGCGGAGCTCTAGGACAGAGCGCCGATTGGCCAGTTTACCGCGGTATGCAGATACTGTGGTAGTCACGTGCCAGGGGCCGGGACGACTTCCTGTTGGAGGCCAACGCCGGGCGGGGAAGGGGGCGCGAGCGCCCCGTCTGGCTGAAGCGGGGGGAGGGGGGGTTCTTGTCAGTTAGAGCAACAAGATGGCCGCGGTGGCAGCTCCGCACCTCAGCGCGACGGCCCCGGGAGTCGCAGCCGCCGCCGCCGGCCCCGTCGCCGCGCAGCCCTGAGCGCCGCCCAGGCCGCCCCCGCCACCCCCTGACAGGGCCGCCCCCGCGCCCGCCGCGCTCCCGTCGCAGCCGCAGCGGGCCTGCCCGAGCCGGAGGCGGAGGGAGTGGAGCGGCCCCGCGCCCAGCCGCCCGCAGCCGCCGCCGCCGCCGCCTCGGACCCGGGCCGCGCCAGAGCCGCGTCCAGCCGGCGCGAGGAGGAGGCGCGTCGCGGCGTCACCGGGGCCGGACCTGGACCTGCCGGGACGCGCCGCCGCCCACCCGCCCGCGCCGCCGCCGCCCGCGTCGGGACCTGAGCCCACGGCGCCGGCGCTGAGCGGGCCCCAGCCGCCCGAGCGCCCCCGAGGCTACCCGGTTGTTTGTGTCGCCGCCGCCAGGCCCGCGCCGCCGGAGCCCCGCGGAGCCGCCGCGGCCGCCGGGGACGGAGCCCAGGTGAGCGCGGCCGCCCGCCCCCTCCTCGCCGCCGCAACTTTGCCCGGAGGTTCGCGGGCCCTTTGTTCGGCCGAGCCGAGCCGAGGCGGGCGCTGGCCCCGAGCGACCCGCTAGCCCGGGGTCTGCCGGGTGCGGAGGGTGCCGGCGGGAGTAGCCCGGGGACCGGGCGCGTGTGTGCGTGTGTGGGGAGACGTGCAGCTACCTAGTGTGCGGCACAATCAAACGTGATTGGAATGGATGGTTCGAAAATAGCCCCCCCCTTTAAACTAACGCAGCGGGTGAAATTCGGCCCTCCGAGCAGGCACCCTCGGGTTTTGCATTTCTGATGGCATGTACGGACCCACAGTTCTGTTGTTTGGAGGAAGAGAACTAGGGCGTGCTGCGGGTGAGCAGAAGGGCGTTCTGCGGATCCGAAATCAGGTGGATTTCTAACGGTGCTGCAGGCTGCGGAGTATTGCGTGTGAGGAACGCGAGCCGTCCAACAGCAAGCCTTGTTAGCAGATAACGCACCCCGAGCGCTTCTCCGCCACCTTAGCTTTAAGCGATGTCTCATTTGCACCTTTACTTTGTGGATGAGATTTAATTAATTGATTCATAGCTATTAAAACGTGCAGATGCGAATATAGGGGTTCTCTTAACCTAGCAACACAATAATTGGCGTGCCGGAGAGGCAGAGAGCTGGAGGAATCTTAGCAAAGATGAAGGATTGCTGCGCGGATGTTGTGCGGGGAGGCGGGGGAGGAGGGGCCGCCAGGTCTCGCCTGCACCTACTGCAGTTGAAGGAATCCGATGGTATTGCTGCTCCTGTAGGTAATTAGTTGTCTCAAGCCTTTACCTCTGCCAGATGAAGCCTCCATTTGCGTGGTCTGCTCGGTTATTTCTAGGTTTTAACGGCAGATTCCGAACTCAAAATGGTGCTCTGTAGATGTCCAACTTAAGCGTCTTTAAGGAGTTGCAAGTTGGAGCCTTCTGACTGGCTTGATCCATTGTGTTGCCGAGCCTTGGTTTTTCTTGTATACTGTTGTTCCCGTTGGTCTACTTCAGCCCTTGTGGGTAGCCAGTTTGTGGCTATCACTGTGAGAGGTTAACTAATCATCTGACATCGCTGAGTATAGCTTAACGTAGCATAAGGCTTATTTTATGCAAGTTATTTCCTACATTAAGAATAGAGTAACAGTGTAAATTGAGACACTGTAAACGTGGCTTGAGTGATTTCAGAGGACAGTGGTGGCCAGTTTGAAATGTGGAGGGGGTGCTGACAATTTTATTCATAGATTCCAGACTGCCTTACCTGCTATGTGAAAGAATAAATGATAAAACTTAGCCCTAGGCCAGATGAACTTGGTTATCAGAGGGCATCTTGAAGACATTTACATTATTCTAGAACAGAAGTGGTGGTAGTCTTTGAACATTTTTCAGTATGGCATCTCCAGGATACTTTGTTGGGAAAATAATGCAAAATGAGGTTTTTTTAAATGACTAGTTACATTATCTGTATGAATTTGTGTTTACAGAACAGAGTCATGGTGTGTGAATAGTTGTAACTTTGTTTACTGATGCTGAAAGGTTCCCCTCACACCCCACCCCCAAAAGTTTTTTTTGTTTTTTTGTTTGTTTGTTTTTGGCCAGGGCTGGGTTTGAACCCACCTCCTCCAATATATGGGGCCAGCGCCCTACTCCTTTGAGCCACAGGCGCCACCCCACAGAAAGTTTTGAATAGTCTCCTAAGAATAGAAATTTTTAGAATCTGATTTTCTTTCATGCATTGGGTCGGAAAAATTGAAAGCTCAGAAAATGGTAACAGTCAAATATGCATGCATACGTACAGACTTGGTTTTATTATAAGGATCTGATTTTTAAAAGCCTTATTTTAAATCTTCTCTGCTTCTTAAAGACCTAAATGACTGTTACCTGGGTTTTACTATTAAGGTGTGAAATTAGATAAGGTTGACACGGAGATTGTCATAAAGTTTAATCTTATCAATGTTTCACTTTGGATTCTGGCATTTAAATATTCCAGTAATAACCTGGGGTATATGTAAATATTTGTTTTAGATTTTTCTCTTTACAATGTTTATTGTTGTTTTTTCTTCAAGTGGGATGTTTTAACACTTTAACAAAGATTATTTTGTAACAGGTTTATATTTACTCTTAGTTGGCTCAGGAATTTTGGAATAAATAGTTGCCATTAGGATGCTGATTATGAAGGGGAAATGAGATGAACTGTTCCATCTCATATTCCGTGATTAAAAAAAATAAGTAATTTGGGGACTATACGAAACTTTAAATTACAGTATTTCTCAGCACCACCATCTTTTGGTTAAACAGCCTGCTTAACTGAGATAAATTTGTGTTTCTCTAAATGCTTTTATTTGGCTCTTTTCCAAACCTAGCCAGAGGAGGTGGTCAGCGCTGGAGTAGGACAGCCTTTTTCCTTAGGGAAGAGAGCTTCAGTTGGAAAGAAAGGAAAGGTAAAATTCCTGCAGTACTGCCTGAGAATGGGGTGTCCGCACGGTACCTGACCAACTCCAAGTGAGGGGGTGAGGTCCTGAATGTAAACTTAGTCCTGCTCCATCTGGGGACAGTAATGGTAACTGACATTTTCTTACAAAGACTGGTAGTGGAAGTTGGTTCATTTATACATTATTTGATTGGAGTATATAGTCTTTGGCATCACATTAGTTCCCTAACAGCTCACCTTTTAAGGCTGGAGAATTGTTTTAAAGACTAGGGGTCTTGGGGGCCTTCCCCAGTAGGAATTGGATCCTTTAAATTTCATGCTTATGGCTCGGCGCCTGTGGCTCAATGGGCTAAGGCGCCAGCCATGTATACCTAAGGTGGTGGGTTCGAATCCCCAGCCCAGGCCCACCAAACAACAATGATGGCTGCAACCAAAAAATAGCCAGGTTGTGGTGGGTGCCTGTGGTCCCAGCTACTTGGGAGGCAGAGGCAGGAGACTCACTTGAGCCTAGGAGTTGAAGGTTGCTATGAGCTGTGATGCCATGGCACTCTACCCAGGGGGATAGCTTGAGGCTCCGTCTCAAAAAAAAAAAAAATTTTTTTTCATGCTTATGTTTTAAATTACTGTTTACCACTCAGTCAGGGTTTATTGCCTTAAGGTTATAATTGAGAAGATTTTATAAGAAAGACAATACATTGGCTGTGAAATCAGGCTATTCCACATATCAGAATAACATAAGAGACAATTAAGATTTGGGGATGGAGGCTTCACTACCAGCCACATACACAGAGGTGGTTCGAACCTGACCCAGGCCTATTAAACAACAATGGCAACTGCAACAAAAAAATAGCTGGGTGTTGTGGCAGGCACCTGTAGTCCCAGCTACTTGGGAGGCTAAGACAAGAGAATTGCTTAAGCCCAAGAGTTAAGAGGTTGCTATGAGCTGTGATGGCACAGTACTCTACTAAGAGTGACATAGTGAGACTCTTGTCTCAAAAAAAAAAAAAAAGATTTGGAGATGGAGGAAGCCAGGATTACTTTGCCAGAGCAGCTAAAGCCCATGGAGAAGACATGAGAAACTGCAAGGAGACAGGGACAGGTTTATAGATGCCCTGGGAATGAGAGTAGAGAAGGTTGAGGGAGCTCTGAACAGGCAGAGCAGGGAAGCTTCCATGTAAGCAGGGAAGAACCAGGTAACTTTGTTTTTTATCTGTTTTGTTTTCTTCTTATGATTTTGAGACGAATGGGTGTTTTTCCCTCCAGCTTTATCTTGGAGGGTCTTCAGTGTTTCCTGTGAGAAGCAAGGAAATCTTTTGAAACCTGTGGGTGACTTGGTGTCTAGTTTCCCTTATAGGGTAACTGGATTCACAGTGAAAAAGATACATCTTAATAATTTTGTTTGATGATGTGAGTAGGGAAAGCAGAATGTCAGGAACTGGCTCATATTCTGGCGGGGGGGGCTGATTTTATAGGGCTTTTGCTATAAGCCAGTTTAATTATAGCTATCCAAAATTACAGATATACAGATGAGCTATAAAATAATTGTTCAGTCATGAGGAGAGCATTCTTTACCAAATGCTATCTTAAATACAATAAATTCTTTTTAGGTGGACTTTAATGCAATAGAAATGTTCCCATTTATAAATATTTAGCTTACAAACACAACTTTTCACGAGTATAATTACTTTAAAATATAAAAGTTACTTGTCAGAAATAACTATGTAACCTTGTGTGGAAAGTGTATATGTGATAATGAAGTCAAGGAGTGTTCCTTGCCCAGTGACTTGTTTGTATAACTCAATTAAAATAATCCTACAAGTTTTCTGTTGTACAGATTATACATACAAACTGTTAACTTTTTTCTTTTTTTGAGACAGAGCCTCACTTTGTCACCCTTGGTGGAGTGCTGTGGTGTCATAGCTCACAGTAACCTCAGACTCCTGGGCTTAAACGATTCTGTCTCAGCTTCCCAAGTAGCTGGGACTATAGACACCCACCACAACACCCGGCTGTTTTTAGGGACAGGGGTCTTGCTCTTGCTCAGGTTGGTCTTGAACCTGTGAGCTCAGGCAATCCCCCACCTCTTGGCCTCCCAAGTCCTGGGATTATAGCCCCTTGAACTGTTAACTTATTAAATAAAAAGTAAAATATGTATGTTTTAATTCTCCAACTGGGATATAAAAAGGTTTTGCATGTAAAAACATGGTAACAATCCATACTGTTTGTGCCTTTTTTGGAGTTTTACTAAAAATGAATTTTTGATGTCAGGTGTTTCCAGAGAATGAAGCTGAGATGGGGAGCTGTTAAGAACTGTTCCTCCTCTCTAGCCCTTAGCAGTCTGTAGAGCTATGTGCAGAGCTAGACAGTCTGGGCATCCAGCCATAACACATCACTGCTGTAGCACAGATAGTTGTTCGCACTCTCCTGAGCCCTCCGTGGTGGCAAACCACAACAGAAGGAAGGGCCCTGGGAAAGCGGCGTTCACTGGCATTTTGAACTCTTTAATATTCCCTGTGTTTCTCTGAGTTGCAGCTATGCATTGGGACTTTGGTTTTCTAAAATATAGTAATGATTAAGGGTGGGCAAGAATATATATCTGCTTAAATATATGCCTCTTGTAGGCCAGTGGATTTAAATATTAGCTCTAGGAAGTAAGGAGTGTAGAGTTGTCTTTCCCACTATTTCCCTCTTCGTTTACCTCTATGTTGCAACATTTTTCTGTTGGAGAATGACCCTGTTGGAGACACATTTGATCACTAGGCCACACACAGTGCACGTGGTCCAAGGAGTCACCTGTAATGTTTTTAGAGTGCCCAAGGGATAGATTGTTCTGACATGGCTCATTTTCTACTTCACTTCCTCATAAACCTAACACTAATTTTTTAATTTTTTGCACATAAATGAAATAGCGTTCATCAGCTCATCATTGTTATAAACTTACAGCATTTTATGTGACCAGCATCTCTTTGTAGAGTTCCAGATAATTCCCTGTGGTCCTCCAGAATACAAACACTTGAGCAGGTCTTTTCTCTTTAATCTGAAGACCCTCTCTGTTTTCCTTCTTCAGACCACTTTTGAAATTAGTGCTTTTATGTCTTTGTAACACCCTTCCTCTGAAGGCTTGAACTGCAAATCTATAATACCACAATATCAAGTCAAATTCTCAGCAATTAGGTAACTCCTTATCTATGGTTGAGTCCTTTACTAGCATCCAGACTGTCTTGATGTGACTGACTAATGCCAATACAAGTTAGTGCCAAGGTAGTTAGTGGATTGTAAGCTTTGCTTGACTTATTTTATGTGTGCCATTCAGCTTATTAAGAATAAGATCTCACAGCTAAAATCAGGTGCTTAGTTTGAACCTGGCAAAGGTATTGTTTACTTTTTATTCCCGAAGATAATTTCTTTTTAATTAGTGTTTTAATAAGCGGGGAAAACCTAAGTTAAAAAAGCAGCCAGGAATTAAACCAAGATCTGAAACTGGGAAATGGCAATGTAGGCACACTATCCCCTTTGCAACCATTCTTGCTGTGAAGAGATGTTGACAACAGAGTTGTTCAGTAATTATAGTGGGGGAGATGTAAAATTGGATCGCATTATTTTTTCTCACACTACATATGAAATATGGAATGCAAAGAAGAGGGGCCGAGAGCGTGTGGGGAGGGAAGTTAACAGTCCTTGTTCTTTAGGAGGCTGTGGGCTGATCACAGTGAGGGAAGAAGTGATGCCTTTGCCAGACCAAGTATATTTGAGTCACTGAGGACAATTGGAAATTGTGGGTTGGGGTGAGAGGAGGTTAGAAAGCATCCTCTCAGATAATTAGATCGCCATTTAAAAATAATCTTTGAGGCCAGGTGTGGTGGCTCACACCTGTAATCCTGGCCCTCTGGGAGGGTAGGAGGATTGCTTGAGCTCAGAAGTTCAAGACTAACCTCAGCAAAAATGAGACCGATGTCTCTACTAAAAGTAGAAAAATCAGCCAGGATTGTGGTGGGCACCTGTAATCCCAGCTGAATCTTCAAGCATTGACTTTCTGATAGTTTGCCGAGGATATGACTATTATTTAAATCCTCACAGCACACCTGAAAGGTGTGCTTCTGTTATTCCCATTCTATAGACAAACAGGCACAGTGAAAGATGTAATTTCCACAGTATCTGCAACTTGTAGGACATAAAGTCAGAATTTAAAATCAAACATATTCAAAGCCATCACACATGGAAATAGTTTGAATTATTTTAAAACCTTCTTAGTCTCTTCTTTTGCTCTGTGTCACACTGATTTAACTGCCAATATTAGCTGAATGTGTTCTGAGCGCTTTATTCCTCAACGGCAACATGTAGTAACGTTAGGTGCCAATGCTGTGTTCATTTTACAGATGAGGAGTTAGAGATAATGGAGGTTGAATTACTGTGGTGTAGGAATATTTGTGGGCCCTTGATTCATAATGCCAGAGGTATCCTGCTGGTGGTAGGAAGAGAGACAGCAATAAATGTTGTGAAGGAAGCCGCATGCACATACGTAAAAGCTAGTAAAAATCTAAGGTGATACATGATTCTATAGCCGTATACCATATCTCCTCTCTGCAGATACTATCAGAATACTGGATGCTCTCAGAAGTCCAGCAGCAAAAGAAGTATGTTTACCTTTATTAGTCCAGTATTTCCGAAGCTTATGTGAGCACAGAACATTGCTTTCCCTTCGATACCACATTTTAGTTCAACCAAATGGACTTTGGGAAATGCAGGAAGAAATAGTCTCCAGTCATTTATATGAGAGAAGGGTTATGTGGGTTGGAGTGTTCAATCAAGCAAGACTTTACTTAAAATGGCTTCTGAAAGATTGGTAGAGTTTGGATGGAAGGAATAATCTACAAGAAGAGAAGAACGAGGAACATTTAGTAAAGTACGGAACAATGGCTGGGACATAGTAGAAACTTGATGTATTTCTTGAATAAATGAACCCTGAGACTAGCTGTAAATGGAGGTTTTGTGTTGGCAGTAAGGTTTAGAAGGGGCTGTGTTGGATGGAACCATGATTCTTTGACTTGTCAGGAACTGTTGGTTGTGGAGGGGCATAACATGAAACAAGTAGTAGATTAGAGACTTCCTTGAGCAGAGCAGCAGACTGTCGGTAGTTGTCTATGTAAGGTGATGCAAGCTGGGACCAGCATACTGGCAGGGTCAGACAAAAGGTGCTTGGAAGAATCAGCAGGACAAACACTGCAAACTGATAGTTGTGCTGTTCTTGCTAGAACTAGCAGAGAGGCTTTGTTAAAATGTTTAGTTAAATATACCCACTGTGTCCTTTTTAGATGCTGATGTGAAAAGATGACACAGCAGTTTCAGGAGGCGGGTGTTCTGGGGTAGAAATTTGACTCACAGCGTAGATCTAAGTATGTAAGGAGCCCTGTAATGATACAGTTCTGCTGTTAATTATGGTGAATACTGTCAATGAAATTGAATTTTCTTTGTGTTGTACCCATAAAAAATTCTTAATTCAGACTTCATATAACAGTCCTTTATGTATGTGGGTATTGACAGAAAAGTCTTCCCTGTTTTCAAAGAAACATAAAATCCAATTGTAAAATAAATAGTACAAGCAGTGTTGTAGTTGTGTTGAAGTTACTTAGAACTTTTCAAAGGTTAAATTTAATAAATTCTTTTTTAACAAAGAAAAAAATTAAAACAACAAAATAGACTTTTCTCTTTTTTACTCCTGCAGAGTGTGGTGGGCAAACGTTAAAACAGATTAAAATATTTTTTGTTCTACCACTGTCAAATGACAAGAAACTCAGCCACTCTTGTATTTTTGTGTATGTTATGGTTTTGTGTTTAATTGAGCACTATTATTTAGTCTTTAGTCTTTCCTATTCATTTTAGACTTTATTTATTTATTTATTTATTTTTGAGACAGAGCCTCAAGCTGTCTTCCTGGGTAGAGTACTGTAGCATCACAGCTCACAGCAACCTCCAACTCCTGGGCTCAAGCGAGTCTCCTGCCTCCGCCTCCCAAGTAGCTGGGACCACAGGCGCCCGCCACAACACCTGGCTATTTTTTAGTTGCAGTCATCATTGTTGCTTGGTGGGCCAGGCTGGATTCAAACCCGCCACCTTACATATATGTGGCTGGGGCCATAGCCACGTGAGCCAGAGGCGCTGAGCCTTCATTTTAGACTTTAAATCTCAGTATATCCATTGCAGATTAGTGCTTTGCAGAAAACCTTTATCATTTTGTTTATTTCTTTAGATGTGAGTTATTTGTTAGCAGGGATCATAACATGTTCATCTTTGTAGTTTCTGTATTATCTATAGTGTTTTTTGTAGAAATTAAGATAAAAATTTTCAGTTTTATTTTGTGATGTCTTGTTTCTTCAGAGATGTCACTTCCACAAATCAAGAAGAGGGAAAAAGGGGATTGATAACTGAACACGTTTCTCCCATGTTCAGTCGTTTTGGATAATAAACAACCATATTTTCACCTAGTTAGCCCTGCATGTGGGGCTCCATCTGCAGATTTCAGAGGAGTGAAGGAGCTTGAGTCCAACTTAACAATCATGATGGTCAGGACTCCTTGCACTGCCTTTTTTTATGGGTACCTGTAGGAATGGGCAGTTCCTTTTCTTAAGGCCCCTGGGCACTGCCAGGAAGTGCCACTGACCAAATTATGAGGAAATCACATGTGACGTATTTTACGGACATTAAAATTTTGGTACGATAGAAAAATTACAAAATAATTTCCAATTTATTTTTCATAGATTTGATGCTCAGCTTTAGATTGTAGCCTATTGGAAAAATGAGTGTTATAATTAATGGGATCATTCTGGCCAAGCCAGGATGTCTGGTTAGCATATGTCAAACTTTTATTCTATTCTCCTTCAGGGAAAACTCTGTGAAAATAAGAGAATTTAAAAAGATATTATCAGTATTCTTTTTCTTGAAATCAATTTTTATTTACTCATAAGTACTCTTTTAACAAAAATAGAGTTGTTAGCTAAGTAGGTTATAGACATGCTTATTTAACCTTAGATGGCAAAAAATATATATATATATATATTTTTTTTTGAGACTGTCTCACTCTATTGCTCCAGGCTAGAGTGCTGTGGCATCAGCTTAGCTCACAGTAACCTCAAATTCCTGAGTTCAAATGATTCTCCTGCCTCAGCCTCCCAAGTAGCTTGAACTACAGGTACCTGCCACAGTGCCCAGTTAATTTTTCTATTTTTAGTGGAGACAGGGTCTCAGTCTTGCTCAGGCTGGTCTAGAACTCAAGAATCCAAGGTATCCTCCCGCCTCAGCCTCCCAAATTCCTAGGATTATAGAAGTAAGCCATCACGCCCAGCTTAGATGGCAAAATTATGATTAGACAGATTCTAAGTCCTATGAAGATGATTTCTTTAACTTGTGATTTCCAACTAAATCTTAAATTAGTGAACATCATGATGTTTCAGAATTCAACACTCAAGAAAGTTCTCATCATGTTCATAGTGACTCACGCCTGCAATCCTAGTGCTTTGAGGGACTGAGGTAGGAGGATTGCTTAAGCCTAGGAGTCTGAGATCAGCCTAAGCAACATAGTGAAACCTTATATCTATTGCAGTACATAGATACCAAATGCAAAAAATAGAAAAATTAACCAGGCGTGGTGGTTCCCGCTTGTAGTCCCAGAGACTTAGAAGGCTGGGACAAGAGGATCACTAGAGTCTAGTAGTTTGAGGTTGCCATGATCTATGATGATGGGACTGCACTCCAGCCTGGGGGACACAGCAAGGCCCTGCCTCCAAAAACTAAAGAAGTTCTCATTATTTTCCATTGCTCCCCTCCCCTTCTTGAGATAGTGTCTCACTTTGTCACCCTCTGTAGAGTACTGTGGCATCATAGCTCACAGCAACCTCAGATGCTTGCTCTTGACTCAGCCTCCAGAGTAACTGAAACTACAGGTGTCTGCTATAGTGCCTGGCTATTTTTAGAAATGATGTCTTGGCTCGGCGCCTGTGGCTCAATCGGCTAAGGCGCCAGCCACGTACACCTAAGGTGGCGGGTTCGAATCCCCAGCCCGGGCCTGCCAAACAACAATGATGGCTGTAACCAAAAAAAATGGCCGGACGTTGTGGCGGGCGCCTGTGGTCCCAGCTACTTGGGAGGCGGAGGCAGGAGACTCGCTTGAGCCCAGGAGTTGGAGGTTGCTATGAGCTGTGATGCCATGGCACTCACACCCAGGGGGATAGCTTGAGGCTCTGTCTCAAAAAAAAAAAAAAAAAAAAAGAAATGATGTCTTATTCTCAGAGCTGGTTTTGAACACTTGAACTTAAGTGAGCCACCAAGCCAGGCCTTTTCCCTTGCTTTTTATTTATCTTTCCCACAGCCTTTTTTCCTGTCCCTTTTTTTTTTTTTTCCATTTGTCCTGTTCAAACTTCATGCTTCAGAGATGGGAGTAAAGGCCTGGTTTAAGACAATAGAGTGGACAGTCTGCTTATTTTCATTCTATGTATTGTTGTGTTAGCCTGTTAGTACTGAAGAGATTAACCTACAGCTGGTAAAGGGATTCCAGACTTCATACCGTGTTTCCCCAAAAATAAGACACTGTCTTATATTTATTTTTTCTCAAGAAGACACACTAGGACTTATTTTCAGGGAATGTCTTATTTTTATTAAGTATAATACAGCAATCTACATTTATTCAAATATGGTTAAGTCGTCATCTTCTGGAACCTGACAGGGGGAGCCGACCTTGTTGGTGGGGCTGGCGCTAGTGATGCGTGAACTCCTTTACCCTAGCTGTTTGCATGTGCGTAATAAGATGCCTGAGACTGCGGTTGCCACACACGCACCTGGCTCAAAGAAAGGACCTGTGGCAGATAAAAGGTATTCCAGTTTTCCTTACTGCTCTGCGCCAAAATGCGTGGCATGGCTATGCTAGTAGAGACCCCCATCTCTACTAAAAAATAGAAAAACCAGGGTCTTTTGTATTCCCAGCTGCTCAGGAGGCTGAGGCTAGAATATTATTCAAGCTCAAGAGTTTGAGGTTTCTGTGAGCTATGACACCATCACACACTACCCAGGGAGACAAAGTGAGGTTCTGTCTCAAAAAAAAAGAAAAATAAATAAATAAATAAAATGAGAGATTATTGGGGCCCCAAATTGGTCTGTGTCATCTGACCTATTAATAAAAGTTTTTTATTAAATGTTACATATGTGGGCGGCGCCTGTGGCTCAGTGAGTAGGGAGTCAGCCCCATATACTGAGGGTGGCGGGTTCAAACCCAGCCCCAGCTGAACTGCAACAAAAAAAATAGCCAGGCACTGTGGCAGGCGCCTGTAGTCCCAACTACTTGGGAGGCTGAGGCAAGAGAATCACCTAAGCCCAGGACTTGGAGGTTGCTGTGAGCTGTGACTATAAAATGAGACTCTGTCTCAAAAAAAGATAAATAAATAAATAAATGTTACGTGTGTCTAATGGGCTGGAAGTTCGCATCCCCAAGTAGTATCACTCTTGGCCTTAAAAATATAAAACTGATTTATTTATAAGAATTATTTATATTTGAAAATCCTGATAATAGGTTTTCTTTTCTCTCTGATTTCTAACTTTGGCACCTAGAAGGCAATTTAGGGAAGTACATGTCTGTGAGAAAAACATGTCAGTCTTATAGATTATCTTTTTTTCTGCCATAGGAGCAAGTTTTTCTTGGAGCATTATTTGAAAATAACCTTTACTAACAAATTTAAGCCCATTTAAAGGGATTGTGGCTTCTATCCAAATTGTAAAAAGTGGGAAGAGATTTCTGTAAAAATCTGTGTCACTCTTGAAAGAACAATGCCTGAATAGGGTAAGCTGGAAGTAGCTACCTTTGATATACAGTATAAGAGCAGGAATGTGAATGGATGATAACTGACTGTCTTCTATCTAATTTACCTATTTCCTGTTCAATCTTAAGTCTCAGTTGGAAGCAATTCCCCTCACTTGACCTATTTTTCTTTTGCATTTTATCTTCTGGTTCTTCAACACAAGAAGTTTAAAGGACTGGAGTATTGTAAATTCATAAAGACTTGCAAGGTAGGGAGATTTAGATACCACCCAGATTTGGGATTATCATATTATCTTTTGTTTGGCTCTCTGGTTGTAAGGCTAACAATTTTGCATCTTTACTTTGGTATTGCAGTTTTCAGAAGAGATATCTGTAAATGACTTAAGATTGGTAGTGAGGCATATGGATCTAGAAAAAATAGGTGGGAAGGAATAAAGCTCTTTAGTAACACGGACAGTTTATTTATTTATTTATTTTTGAGACAGAGCCTCAAACTCTCACCCTGGGTAGAGTGCTGTGGCATCACAGCTCACAGCAATCTCAAACTCTTGGACTTAAGTGATTCTCTTGCCTCAGCCTCCCAAGTAGCTGGGACCACAGGCATCCACCACAACACCCAGCTATATTTTTTATGTTGTTGTTGCAGTTGTCAGTGTTGTTTTAGCTGGCCCGGGCCAGGTTCAAACCTGCCAGCCTTGGTGTATGTGGCTGACGCCCTACCCACTGAGCTATGGGCGCCACCAACATGGGCAGTTTAATTTAAGATTGCTGTAATTAAGCATATACGGAATAAGCATAACATTAATATATTTGTAGTGTAAAGTGCCTGTCTGAGACCTTGGTCTCTTGAATTTATTCCCTAAGTTAATCTGTTAGTGCTGTTATTGCCCATCCATTAGTCACAGGTATCATCTGATAACATTTATTTCACATTATAGAATGCTTGAATTGCCTTCTGTTCTTGCTAGATCAAATTCTAAATTTCCTAAAATGCCTAACATCAAATCAATCTTTTTTATGAAGCTTTCTTTACCTTCATTCATGGTAAACTTATTCTTCTTTGCTCACTCTTTGGTTGATGCCATTCAGTCCTGTCACTTTACCACATCTTCACTGAGGACTCCTAAACCAGCCTGGACTGCTCCCTCGCCAGCCTTGACATTTGCCTGTCTGGTTGGCTGCTCCACATCTCAACATGGCTGTTCAGTGGGCATTTTCACTTACTAGGTCCAGAACTGGACTGCTGTTCTTGTCCCCCTGTCTGCTCTGCTGGCACTCCTCCCCCATTTCCCAGGGCACGTCCATCCTTCTAGTTGTTCCAGTCAAAAACTTTGGTATCTTCCTTGACTCCCCTTTTTATCTCCATGTACAGTCCACCCAAAATTATGATATTTCTTTTTTTTTAATTTTTTAAAGTAAATTTATTTCAGGTTAATGTGGGGGTACAAGAAACCAGTTCAAAATATTTAGTTAGGTAGAGTTTGAGTTTGTCTTGTGGTTACGTTCCCCACACAAAAGGTTTGCCAATCCCCCCCCCCCAAGAGATTTCTAAATAGGTTATAGGGGCAATGAAGAGATAGCAGGGAAAAATCAGAAAATGTTTTGAACTTAATTAAAACAGAACTTATTGAAATTCAGGTAATGTATCTGAACTGTATAAGGAGGGAAATTTATAGCTTTAAATGTCTGTATTAGAAAAAGAGAAAATCTCAGATCAGTAACTTAAGCTTCCACATATGAGTCCAGAAAGTGAAGAACAAACTTACTAAACCTGTAGCAAGGTGAAGGAAAGAAGGAGGGAAGAAGAGGGGAATAGGGGAGCTAAAGGTCAGAGTAGAAGTCAGTGAAATAAAAACATTGAAGATCAATAAAACTGAAAGTCAGTTAATTGCAGAGAACAACAAAATTGATAAACCTATAGCTAGAAAAACCAAGAGGAAAGCAGAAAAGACACAAATTATCAAAACCAAGAGTAAAAGAGAGGTGATGTGACTACTGATAGTACAGAAATTAATGTAGGTCCTATAAATAACTATGCAAACAAGTCAGATGACTTAAATGAGATATACAAATTCCTGGGAATGATTTACCAAAACCAACTCAGAAGAATGGAAAATGTGACAAGTGAAGAAATTGGATTAGTAATACACAGATCTTCCCATAGAAAAAATACAGGTCATCTTGTCTTTGCTGGTGAATTCTGTCAAACATATGAAGAATCAGTGCCAAGCCTTCGCAAACATTTCCAGGAAATAAAGCAGCAGAGGATAACTTCTCAGCCAATTCTATTAGGTTATCAAGTATGAAATGTCTGATTTCCTTAAGTATTACGTTTGATAGTTGATATTGCTGACATTTCATTTTGACACTTCTCATTTGTTATTTTTAATAAGTGAAGGTATACCCTCATTCTTTCAAATGCACATTTGGGCTTGTGATTATCTTTTAAAACATTTTTTAAGAGAAATTTTTGTGAAACCATGGATAAATCAAAATTTGTGTTATTTTTGGGGGCAGCGCCTGTGCTCAGTGAGCAGGGCGCTGGCCCCATATACCGAAGGTGGCGGGTTCAAACCCGGCCCTGGCCAAACTGCAACACAAAAAATGGCCAGGCTTGTGGCAGGTGCTTGTAGTCGCAGCTGCTCGGGAGGCTGAGGCAAGAGAATCACCTAAGCCCAGGAGTTGGAGGTTGCTGTGAGCAGTGGCACCACGGCACTCTGCTGAGGGCGATAAATGAGACTCTGTCTCTTAAAAAAAAAATTGTGTTATATTTTAATATGAGTTACATTGTGGAACCAATGCAGTGCAGACAGCTTGAAATACCAATGAAGTGTTTGGGAAGGACATGGGTAATGAACGCACGGTACGTTGATGGTTTGAGAAGTTCTTTTCTGGTGATTTTAATCTTGAAAATGAGCCTTGTGGATGATTTGAATTTAAGGTGAATAATGATAAGTTGAAAGCTGTAGTGGAGCGAATCCATCTCAGCCTACAGTGAATTAGCAATGAGGTCTGAGGTGTTAGTGTTCCAGCAACATTGGACCATTTGAAACACCTGAGCAAGGTAAAGAAGCTGCGGAGATGGGTTCCGTGTGAATTAAACAAGCCTCAGAAGAGAAGTCGTCTTTCTTTGCTATCACTACATAAAGGTCAATCGTTTCTACCCCATATTGTTGTGTGTGATGAAAGATGGGTTCATTCTGACAATCACAATATTCAGCAGGATGCCTAGCATTAGCATTATCACAGCTCCATGACACCTGGTCAGTACATTACAGTGAATGCCGACTGCAGCCATTTGGACCACGTGACAAGGATGCGTGTGATTAAGTAGCTAAGATTGGTCAGTAGAGACAGGCCAGTCCTCCTGCAAGATGATGTTCAACCACATGTCACGCAAACATCTCTTCTTAAACTACAGAAGCTGGACTTTGTTTTGTTTTGTTTTGAGACGGAGCCTCAAGCTATCCCCCTGGGTAGAGTGCCATGGCATCACAGCTCATAGCAACCTCCAACTCCTGGGCTCAAGCGAGTCTCCTGCCTCCGCCTCCCAAGTAGCTGGGACCACAGG